>NRSZ01000541.1:0-47798 GCA_002901185.1 Tolypocladium capitatum | reverse complement strand
TGTAGCCGGGGGAGATGCAGTTGACGCGGATGTCGGCATGCGCCCACTCGACGGCAAGGGAGGCGGCGAGGTGGCGAACACCAGCCTTGGAGGCGTTGTAAGGACTGAGACGACAATGTCAGCTTGGTGGTTCCTGCAGAATGCAGAGGGCGATGAGGGCATCAGGAACGTACGCCTGAGGCTGGGGAACGTTGACAATGGAGCCCGACATGCTGCCAATCATGACCATGCTGCCGGGGCTCTTGCGCTCCATCAGGTGGCGGGCGACCGCGGTAGCGAAGAGGTAGGTGCCGTCGACGTTGACGGCCCAGAGTTTGCGCATGCGGTCAATGGGGTAGTGGATGGCCTCGAAGTTCTCGGTGAAGCCGGCCGACGTGACGAGGTTGTCGATCTTGCCGTGCGCCGCGATGACCTCTGTGATGCAGGCGTCGACGGACTCGGGGTCGGACACGTCGGCGTAGTGAGCCGTGACCCTGGGGATGCTGGAGAGGTGCGCGTCAGTTGCCGGGATCCTCGAGCGATTGCTTGTGATTTAACGCGTACCGCTCAGCGTCGGGGTTCTCCTTGACGAAGGCGTCCACCAGCAGCTTGGTCTGCTTCTCGGCCTCCTCCTCTGTTATCATGCGTCAGTACCGCTCACGGCTCGTTGTTCACGAGACCAGCTTCACGCGGGTCCCCGGGCCGCGGGACTCACTGTTCATGTCGACGAGCGCCAGATCAGATCCAGAATACACCATGCCCTGGCCAATGACCAGGCCCAAGCCGCGAGCACCTCCCGTGACAAGGCCGACATTGCCGTCGAGGGAAAAGCTGGCAAGCGTGGGCTTGACGTACTGTCCCGGCAGGCCGCCGACGGGCTTGGAGGGGGGCAGGTCGTGCTCCTCGGGGTGCTCGATCTCGACATCCGAGTCGGTTCGCGCGTATTTGCCAGGCTTGTCGCGGCGAGGGGGCAGGTCGTGCAGGCTGCGAGCGGCGGCGAAGGAAGGGCGCAGGCAGGAGGCGGCGCCGGCGCGTCCAACGGCCCGGCGAAGCACGGGGGCGAAGATGCCGCGTCTGACGGCCATTGCGACGGATGTGTGCTGATTCCGAAAGGCAAATGTGAGAATCGGCGAGCTCGGGGGAGCCGAGGGAGTCGGGGGAGCCGAGGGAGTCGGGGGAGGAAGGGGAGACGGCAGGAGTGAGAATCGGCCGTGGATGGGGCGAAGACGAGCGGTTGGCGAATGGAACCAGGGTTTACGACGACGAAGTCGGACGATGTCTGAGGAGCTGCCCCAGCTACTCGTAGGTGGCCACGGTGGTGAGATGCCGAGACCGGCACAGACGCATAAACAGAGGGCGGTGATGAGGCACAGAGGGCGGTGATGAGCCATGGAGAGCGGTCGCGGGTTCAATGCACACCCCCCGAGCTCCCCACCGCCACGCCCCTTCCCCTGGGCCTGTCGACGGCTCCCCGCAGCGGGGAGGCTGCGCTCCACCCTGCCGGGCTCAGTGGAGGGCCGCCTAGCGCCGCTGAAGGCTGCAGCCGGGCGGCTGTTCCAGGCGTCGCACCGAGCGGCGGGACCGAGCCAACAGGCATAGCCACTGCATCGCGCGGGCCGCTTCACCGTTGCCTCTTCCAGGTCCCCTGCGGCGAGCGACGCGCAGCCCAGCGCCGGACGCTTCTGCAATGGGATGGATGCAGATCTGCTCCTCCAGATGCCAGATGCCGTGCCGGGCACGCGCGAACCACCCAGCCTCGATGCCGCAACGTCCTTGATCTGGCAATCACAGCACCGCCGTGTCCCAGCCACGGCTCCACAAGCACGTCTCGTCATCGCTTTCGATTTTGCTCTCCCTTGCACGTCTTGATGTTGCTTCGGCTGTCCTCTCGCCCTTTTTGCCTGTCTTTACCTGCCGCCCGTTACATCTGCCCATGACGGGTCCTCCCTCTGCCTGTACGAGTAATAGATAGGATGCAGTGCTCGTGGTGAAACAGAGCCCGTTGTATGCGCCCTGCGATACGATGCTGGCTTCACCACGCCATGCCCGTTGCCCGGCAATCCACCCACCATGCACGCCCTTTACGCGCTGGCGTACTCCTTGTTGAAGGCGCGGCCAATGACCATGCGCCTGATCTCCGACGTGCCGGCTCCGATCTCGTACAGTTTGGCGCTGCGGACGCACGTGTTAGTGAGGCTGCATCGCCAGCACGGAGGAAGAGGAAAAGGAACGGGTCGGCCTACTCTCGCAGCAACCGCGACGCCGGCATCTCCTCGACGTAGCCCATGCCGCCCAGCAGCTGGATGCAGTCCAGCGAGCACTCAGTGGCCCGCTCGGCGGCGTACAGGATGGCGCCGGCGCAGTCCTGGGTGCGGACGATGCCCTGCTCGTCGACCTGCTTGGCCGTGGCGTACGTGTAGGCCCGCGACGCCTGCAGCTTGGTGTACATGTCGGCCAGCTTGCCCTGCACGAGCTGGTTGTGCGCGATGGGCTGGCCAAACTGCTTGCGCTGGTGGGCAAAGGGCGCGGCCACGTCGAGGGCCGCCTGCATGATGCCCAGCGGGCCCGCCGACAGCACCAGGCGCTCGAGGTCGAGGCCCTCCATGAGCACGCGCACGCCGCCGTTGACCTTGCCCAGGACGTTCTCGGCCGGCACGAAGACGTCGTCCAGCACGAGCTCGCCCGTGTTGCTGCCGCGCATGCCCATCTTGTCGAGCTTGCGCGCGCAGCTGAAGCCCTCGGTCTTGGTGTCGACGATGAAGGCCGTGATGCCCTTGGAGCCGGCGTCGGGCTGCGTCTTGGCGTAGACGACGACGAGGTCCGCGTCCGGCCCGTTGGTGATCCACATCTTGGAGCCGTTGATGAGGTATCCGCCGTCGACGGGCTTGGCCGAGGTGCGCATGCTGACCACGTCGCTGCCGGAGCCCGACTCGGACATGGCCAGCGCGCCGACGCTCGTGCCGGCGATGAGGCCCGGCAGGTGCGTTTGCCTCTGCTCCGGCGAGCCGTTGAGCTGCAGCTGGTTGACGCACAGCTGCGAGTGCGCAGCGTAGCTGAGGCCGATGGACCCGGACGCGCGCGACATCTCCTCCATGACGACGCAGTGCGCCTGGTATCCCATGCCCAGCCCCCCCACGTCCTCGTCGGCCGTGATGCCGAGGAAGCCCGCCTCGCCCAGCTTGGGCCACATGTCGTTGGGGAAGGCGTTGGACTTGTCCGTGTGCGCCGCCACCTCCTCGCTGATCTCGCGGCGCGTGAACTCCTGCACGCGCTCGCGCAGCTCGGCGAGCTCGTCCGTGGTCGGCGCCTCGAAGCCCTTAGGGTGCTTGTTGGAGGACGAGAGCACCCGCGTCTGCATGGCGGGCATGGCTGCGGTTCGGAGCTGATGCCGCGCGCCGGGGCGGGCCAGCGCCCTGCTGAATGTCGTCCTCAGGCTGGCCATTGTGTGTCTCGCGTCGTCTCCGCGTGCGGGTTGGAGAGGGAGGATGGTAGAGGCGAACACGGGAGAGAGAGATGTTGTGCGAACGAAGCAGTCTAAGCCGAGGCTTCCCGTCTCGGTCACCCAAGGCTCACGGCGACGGCTTGATGCGGCTTGTGGCGGCCCCGCAACCCCGGGTTTATTGCGACGCCAGGGCAGCTCGGCTTAGACCGCCGTCGTCGTCTCTCCGACCTCGACCCTGCATTCTCCCCAACCCGCCAGCCCAGAGGGGCCTTGCTGTCGACTTGACCCGGATCCGCAGCTTCACGCACAGAACCGCCATGTCTCTGTCGCGGCCCACGCAGCAGGCGGCGGCCCTCCGCCTCGGCCGCCGCCAATGGCACAAACCACCACGCCGGACCTGCGGCAGGGGCGTCGCGAGCCTCACCCCGCCGCACCAGGCCGGCGCCATCTCGCGGCTGCCGACGAGCGTCGACGCCTCGTCGGACGAGTTCCGCGACAACGAGCGGCAGATGGGCGAGCTCATGGCGCGCATGCAGGAGCTCGCGCGGCGCGTCCAGCGCGGCGGTCCCGACAAGGCGCGCGAGAAGCACCTCGCCCGCAAGAAGATGCTGCCGCGGGACCGCGTCACCGCGCTCGTTGACCCGGGCACCACGTTCCTCGAGCTGTCGCCCATGGCCGGCCACGAGCTGTACCCGGAGGCCGAGGTCCCCGCCGGCGGCATCATCACGGGCGTCGGCGTCGTCGAGGGCGTGACGTGCGTCATCGTGGCCAACGACAGCACGGTCAAGGGCGGGACGTATTACCCCATTACCGTCAAGAAGCACCTTCGCGCGCAGGCCGTTGCGCAGGAAAACAAGCTGCCGTGGGTCGCCCTAGCATCCGTGAAGGAATGAGACGGGCATCGGCTAACCCGGGGCCCTGACAGCTGCATCTACCTCGTCGACTCGGGCGGCGCCAACCTCCCGCACCAGGCCGACGTCTTCCCCGACCAGAACCACTTCGGCCGCATCTTCTACAACCAGGCGCGCATGTCCGCCCAGGGCATCCCCCAGATCTCCGTCGTCATGGGCCCCTGCACCGCCGGCGGCGCCTACGTGCCCGCCATGAGCGACGAGGCCATCATCGTCCAGAACCAGGGCCACATCTTCCTCGCGGGCCCGCCCCTCGTCAAGGCCGCCACAGGCGAGGTCGTCTCCCCCGAAGACCTCGGCGGCGGCCGCATGCACTCGTCCGTGTCGGGCGTCACCGACTACCTCGCCGTCGACGACGCCCACGCCGTCACCATCGCGCGCCGCTGCGTCAGCAACCTCAACTGGCCGCGGGCGCAGGCCGCCAACGTGCCGCCTGCCGAGACCTTCGCCGAGCCGCTCCACGACCCGGAGGAGCTGCTCGGCATCGCGAGCACCAACCTGCGCAAGCCGCTGCCCATCCGCGAGGTCATCGCGCGCGTCGTCGACGGCTCCGAGTTCGCCGAGTTCAAGAGGGACTACGGCACCACGCTCGTCACCGGCTTCGCCTCCATATACGGCCACAAGGTCGGCATCGTCGCCAACGACGGTATCCTCTTCGCCTCGTCGGCCGTCAAGGGCGCCCACTTTGTCGAGCTGTGCACCCAGCGCGGCGTGCCGCTCGTCTTCCTGCAGAACATCGCCGGCTTCATGGTCGGCACCGCCTCGGAGCGCGACGGCATCGCCAAGCATGGCGCAAAGCTTGTCGCCGCCGTCGCCTGCGCCGACGTCCCCAAGTTCACCGTCGTCGTCGGCGGCTCCTACGGCGCCGGCAACTACGGCATGTGCGGTCGCGCCTACAGCCCGCGCTTCCTGTGGATGTGGCCCAACGCCCGCATCGGCGTCATGGGCGGCGAGCAGCTCGCCGCCGTCATGGAGACGGTCGGCCAAAAGGTCGACCCGGAGCTCAAGGCCCGCATCGACCGCGAGAGCGACGCCACCTACTCGTCGGCCCGCCTCTGGGTATGTTTCTCCCACCTCCGTACTGCCCTTTCCGTGAGCTTACACTTCCCCAGGACGATGGCATCATACCCCCGCAACATACCCGCCGCTACCTCGGCCTCGGCCTCAAGGCCGCCATGGGAGGACGCAACGAGGTCAAGGCCGGCGACACCAAGTACGGCGTCTTCAGGATGTGAGACGCCGATATAGAAAGCTCCATTTTGTACAAGAAAGGGGGTCGGGGTCGGGGGTCACACGGCACTTGTACATGACGATAATGCCTAGACAGACGTCTTGAGAATGAAAAAATAAAACGGTCTCACGTCCATGCAAACGTCCATGTACTCAATGTTCGTCTCTTAGTATGTCCGGCGACATGGATGGTATCTACACCCGTTTTGTCAACGCCAACGCTAATTTCGCGAGCGAGCCGTAAATGCACGTCAAAAAAAGGGGGGCCCCGTGAAATGTTGTATACAAGATTTCCACCACCATCCGTCATATTGCCCCTGCCTCTCATCGTCATATTACAGTCCGCATTGGGACAAACATGCTCGCAGTCGCATCACATTAATAGATGTCGGGATCGAGGCAGCACGGTTCCCCAGCACGCCTTCGGGGACCCCATTGAGAGTCCTCGGCGACTTCGTCGTCTTCAACGCCGCGCTTAACATTATTGCTTCCCACGCGACCTTTGCCAATGTCGACAGCAAAGCCAACAAAGTCGATGCTGTTTTCGCCCCCGATGGCGACTTTGGCTGCCTCTAGTTGCGTCACTTGGCTGCCCAGCTGCGTTCTGCCCATGCTGGCTTTGCTGAAGAAGTGCTGCAGCTCCGTTTGTGCAGTTTCCGCAACATCCACGCTCTCCTTTTGCAGTATATATAGCATGGCGACGCGTGCGAAATCTACAACTTCTTCGGTGACGGTGAATATGCCAGTAGGAACGGGCGTCGGGGCAGCTGCTGCCGTTGGAGACCTGCTGATGAACGTCGAGGTCGTGCTCGGGGTAGCCATGCTGGAAGTATAGGGCTCTCCGGGGGAAGTCGTTGCGCCGACTGTCGGGGGGGAGGCGATGGTCGCCGTGGGCGTCGTACTGATGGTGGAAATGGGCGAAACCACTTCCGCGGCGTTGACCACCGCGTTTGCCCTCTCGTCGCTGACATATTTCACCTCATCTCTCGCTTGGCCAGCCCTCGTCGACCGCCCACCAAAGGTGACGAGCGAGTTCTGCGCAATGCAAGAAAGGTTTGCAGAGTTGAGCTTGGCCAGGATAATGGTCCCAGAAAGGGGGATGGAAAAATTGGCGTTGGCCTCGGCGATGAGTCTCGGGATGGCTCTGCCGAGAGTGACATTGTTGATGCTGGTCGATCCGTCCGTCGCCACGAGGGTCGTGGTCGTGCAGCCCAAGGAGCCAGCGACGGCACAGCTGGACCCTGTGAATCCGTTTGTGCAAATACACGAGCACACCCCCTGCGACATCACGACAGTGCCGCCATTCAGGCATGCCAGGGACTTTTGACAATCCTCGAGGCTCTGATCCGGGGTATCCTTACGGCCGAGGTTCTTGAACACGAAGAATTCCAGGGGAATTAAAATGGAGGCAGCGATTGTGCACAGAAGCACAAGTACAGCGAGGATAAAGGCCCACAGTGGCAGGCCACAGCATCGCCGGCTTTTCTTCTTGGCGCCGTCGTTGGACTGGGTGCTGGGCGAGCGTGAGTGGCCAGGCTGGGCCTTGTCGGGTACCGCGGGCCAGGAGCTTGGCCGGAGCCATGATACCCTGCTGTGGCGGTTGCCCCGAGGGATTTGAACCGGAGGTGGGAAAGCAGCCAGCATGTCTGTTAGCCCCGAGTGATGCCTGTCGTCCGCTTCGCTCGAAGTTAGTTTTTCGAACATCACGGGTAATTACAAAAGCCAACGTACCCGATACGAACATCTCCCCGTCCCTGGCCCCGTTCTTTTCGTCGAGGAACGGGCCAAAGTCATACATCCGACTCCCCGGTCTCTTTCCCTTTTCAATCATCGAGGCAAGTCTTGTGGCGCGTCTTATCAGGTCCGGGAGACTTGTCAGACTGCCTCTTGCCTCGGCTGCTCGCACAGCATCAATGTCCAACTTCAGGGGCCGCCTCATGTTTGAGAGTCGGTTCGGCAAACGGGGCGATGGCGACCCGGTAGCCGCACGCTGCTCTGCCGGATCCAAGGAGCTGGCGGTCGCGTATTCCTTCAAGACTACGTCTGGCGTCAGTCCCGTTTGGTTGGTTGTTGCTGGAGTGGTGGCTGGTGTCGGCTTGGTCGCCGGGAGCGTATTCGACAAGCGCGTTGAAGTGTCCATGTACCCTGCTACTCCAGCAAAGATCCTGGAGTCGTTTTGGGTGCTGGTGGCCGATCTTGTGTTGACAAGCGCTGCTTTGCCCTTCTTCCCAATGCTTGCGCTGCGGACCAATCTGCTTTCGTCCCCAAAGTCGTCGTAGCTTTCTTCTCTGTCCGTCGCAGAGTCGTCGTACTCGTAAAATGCTTCGCCAGACCCTGGGCTTTCATATCCTGGGCTGGCCATCGGTGACACGGATCCCCAACCTTCCGGAATAGCAGCACTCGAGGCGTACGATTCATGCGACTTCGGCCGCGGGCTTTCTTCCGGAATCGGGGAAACAAAATTTGCAGCCGAGTAAAAGGACGATGCCCCTCGGCGGCTGGATGGCGGCGGTCCCACAACAGCACTTCTCTTAGGCGGTGGAACCGGCATGTTGGTAGCGACAGGTACGGGCAAGTCTGGTATCGAGGAGGCTACAGCAGCCGATAAGACATTGTAACCGTCGTCCGTTTCTTGCGGGCTCTGAGGAATGTTCGAAGGAGCGACGTACGACGGACTCAGGTCCTGGGGTTGCGACTGACGGGGTATACGACGGGGTATCGACGGGAGGTTGCTCGGACGAGGTGGTCTCTGTGGCTCCTGTGGAAGCCGTCCAGGGGAAGGCCCAGGGGAAGGCCCAGAACCGGCAGAGCTCACCGGGCTCACGGCCGGACCAGGAAGAGGCCATTGAGGCATGCGCTTAGGCCGCGGTATTTTCTGACCAGCTTTCGCGTCGCCTGCCGGCTGCGGTCTGGGCTTTGTGAGCCTGGACGGTCCAACTTTGGCGGTTGGCGATGGACGGATCGGCGAAGCAGAGTGGTCACTTGCCGGAGAGTCTGGGCTCATCTGCAGCTCGCGTAGAGGAAGCGTTTCTCGCGCCACTCCGGCCTGCGCCTTTTCGCGCGCTCTCCTGGAGGATCTGGACGCTGGTGACAGCCGATCCATATCTCTTCCATAGTATTGTTGACTCATCTGGCCCTTCTGTCCCAGTCGTCAAGACAAGTCGACTCGACGGGTTCCTAGGCAGGGGAAGAGGGCCTTATCTGTGGCCCAACTTGGTCGAAGGCCCTGGCTGCCTCGGGCGGAGCAAAAGCGAGGCAGGTGTCCGATGGACTATGCCTGCCAGAGACGCCCGTATAAAGAGTGGTGACGAATGTCGTCCTCGTGTATGACGGGGTCCACGCCTAGTCGGGATGAGCACTGTTACGCAGAATGAATGAATGGTTTTGGTTCCTTCCGAGGCGTCGGGATACACAAATGACCGGCGGGCCTGTGTACCAAGACAGGCTAGAAAAACCAGGATTGAAACGAGAGAGTGTGTATGTGAAAGCGGAAGATATACAAGACAGAAATGAAAAAGAGGTGGCCAGTCCCCTGAGCGAGTGTTTGGGGGTGCGCCGCGTAAACGACAGTCGGAGGCACGGGAATGAAACGGCCGGAAGAAGTCTGAGCCTCGTTGCCAGCAAAGGACTCGGGGAGGCCACGATGCCGTCGCAACGGCCAGGTGGCAAGGCCGCAGCGGCCGGATCGTGGACAAGAGAACGGACGCCGGGTCGCACCTGGCTTGGACTCGACGAAGGCGAAGATGAAGGGAGAAAGAAGTAGGTTGCCTGCCTGCGCCGCGTGTGACGACGAGGTTTTGCACCGACGGTGCTCCGTGTCACGGATCTCCTACAGAGGCCGTGTTTCAGATGGGCCGCAACGGAGACGGAGCTGGATTGAGCAAATGAGGTAAGCGCAGGCCGAGTGACGCGGCGCCAAAGGAGAAGACGGGGAGGACAATTCAGATGAGACGAGGCGGACGATGCAGAGCGAGCTTCTATGCCCATCAAACAAATGCATCGCCTCGACAGCGTTCATGGATGGCGGGGCAGTGAAGGCGACGAGGAAGCGGGGAGAGCCAGTTTCACCTTGTAAGTCTGAGTCTAGACGTCTGTCCCGCGGGCGCGGAGGTGCTCGTGCTCGCTCGTCCTCAGATGTTGCCGGCCCTGGAAAAGGATAATTGAAGAAGAGGAGAGGCGGAAAAATCAATGGCGAGGAGCAGGATGGGGAGCGACAGCGGCAGCGGCGGGCGGGCGGATACGAACGCAAGAGGAGGAGCGGAAGGGGGAAAGAAAGCCGGAAAGAAGGAACGACTGAACAGCGCCCGACAGCGGAAGCGAGCAACGAGGCTGCGAGGCAGTACTAGTAGCAGCACCTGCTCCTGCCACACAGCGGACCAAAATTGGAGGAGAGGCAGCCATCTCCACGGCTGCAAGGTGATGGCTGGTGGGCCCAACGAGGCTTCGGTCCAGGAGCCGTGATATCAGACAGCGGATGTAACGTGCTGGGGCAGTGATGGCAGGACCGGTCGTCTGGTCATGCGTCAGCACCCGCCACCGCAGCACCTCGTGCCCGCCGGCGCCGCGCCGTCTTGCTTTCTGGCCGGGGTAACGGGGGTTCCATTGGATAACGAGCCGTCCGTTGTCGTGCCTGCGAGCCAATGCCGTTGCGCCGCCGCCGTCAGACATGGAAGCGCTCAAGTCTGTGCGAGGGACAGACGCAAGGGCACGCGGCGACGGGCTCTGCTCGGCCGCAAATTCCACGACGGCTTTGTGACGAATCCGACATGTGCCTCAGGCGCGTGCCCTCGGACCCGGACGGTGCGCACTCTCGCCTCCTCGGCCTTCCGCTATGGCTGAACGCGGATGGCTCGGCGTCTGTTGTCGTCTGTTCTCTGTTCTGCTCGTCCTCGTCTCCCTCGCGCGCCCGAAACAACAAGCCCGGTCTCCGCAACGGCCGCTATCCTTGTCTCGCGCAGCTGTCGAAGCCACGTCGACCCGTCATCTGTCACCGTCCAGCCAACGCCGGCCCCCCTTGTCAAGCCACTGCCTGCGTGTGGAGCACCGTCGTCAAGTGGAAACACTATTAATAAATTAGCTTCTTGTTCCTGCATCGGTGCTCGTATCGTGGCTTGTACTGGACGGGCTGGCTTGTCGCGTAGCACAAGAGTGACGGGTTGGAAGGGAGCGTGCTTCAGCCTGCAGCCCCCACGTGCCAGAGGCTCTCCAGACCAGGGACTGTCGCCTCGTCATCGTCCTATATGCAATCACAACAAGTGCCCTTTGCTGCCATGCGCCTCTACTCGTGCTCCTTGGCGCGACAGCACTGGGCAGCCAGCAGCCAGCATCGTCCGAGACAGGAAGCTCAACAACCAACGTCTATCATCGTCTATCGGCGTTAGTCGTCTGTTTTTGAGATACGAGTACGAAGCAATGCGTGGCACGAAACGCCGAATAAAATAGAGCACAGGGAACACGAGTAAGGTGTGCCACGGTCCATCGGACGAACCTTGCGCCAGGTTAGAGTATGAAATTAAAGGCAGCTGCGGGATGAGATGGCTGGAGGTGTCGAGGGGGAGGCGGAATACGAACGGCCCCGGCTCCGTCATGGGAGGCTACTCGTAAAAATATCTTCTTCCTGCGCTTCCATTCCTTTCGAGCCAGGGCAGGCCATAAACCGTGGCGCCGATCTCAGCGACTGAGACAGGGAACACACGATCCACAAGCAACACGGACGGGTCCCCCTTGCGGACGGCTCCAGATGCGAGGCACCACTGCCTGCGTGGCATTCGATTCAGAGATGGCAGTACGAAGTACGGAGTAGAGCATTGTGTCTTCTCATAGCAAAGCATATAATCCCACGGCGTTCGCCCGTCGGGTTCGTCCCCGTAGAGTATCTCAGTGGCAAACGGCGTTCCGTTTAGGCCTGCATGGGCTGCGGAGCATTGTGCTGTACATCATTGCAACCCTCGGGCTGCAGCATGCAGCCTCGAACTGCCGTAACTGGAGCAGTTACACGAAACCCGTCTTCCGAAACCTCTGCATCGAGTTCACAATCTAGGATACGCTTCGGTAGGCTTTGTATTCCGCACATCGCTGTACGAGACGGGTTTGTAGCAAAGAGTAGGTACTTCTCCAACACTGCGACACGATTGAACTCTATTCTTACCACCGGGTACCACGTCACGACTTGAAAGGTCTTGAGGCATTTATCTGCTGAATTAATAAATGCACAAAACGATTGCGACCAACGAAAGAAAAGGGTTTGGGAGAGTGTGCCACGGCTCGTGCGCATTGGCCTTGTCGCTGCGATGTGGTCTAGGGTAGGTCGAATAGCCCACAAAACTCCTACCGAGCTTACGAGTTCAGCAAAGCACCCCCCCCCGAGATCCCTCAAAAGTTATTCATCATTCAATTCATACCAAGGCCAATCCAAACCCGCCTTTCCGTGCCTCGGAAAATGAGCTGCCCAATCCCATCCCAGCCCATCAGGCCTGGTAAAAGACCTCCTCCATCGGCCGCCACCAGCTCGGCTCGCCCGCCTCGGAGCTCGTCGCGCCGTCCACCAAGCTCTCCTGGAAGCCGTCCGTCATCTTCCACCACTCGCGCACCTTGGGGTTCTCCGCCATGCGCTGCATGTCCCCCGCGAAGTCGTACCCGAGGTACTTGAAGGAGCCGAAGAGCAGGCCCGTCTTGTCGTCGTACCAGACGCTGTCTGTTTCCCCAGAACGTAAGCTTCTAGCGGGTTCACATGGATGGTCAAAGGGGAGGCGGCCCGGGGAGGCGGCCTGGGGATGAGGTGCCGTTTGTGCGAGGCGTGCTCGTGAGTCCGTTCCCACTTACAGTCTTCCATGTTGCAGTCCTTGATCTGCTTGGCCACCTCGGGCCAGATCTTCGCATGGCACGCCTTGTACGCGTCCACGCACTCCGGCTTCAGCTTCACGACCTGCCCAAACCGCCGCCCGGGGTTCCTCTTTCTCGCCGACAGCGCGCGCTCCACGCCTGGCGGCGACTTGGGCGGCTCGGTCGGGGATTGCGGCTGCCACATATTTGCGTCCAAAGGTCGTCGGGAAGGTCGGGTAGGTCGGGTAGCTGTCGCGTATCTCGCTGTCGTGTGCAACGATGCTGTGCTCTCGTCTCGGCGTCTGCCTCGCTCAAGGATCGCGGATACACGTCTTTGTCCGTGGGAAGCGAGGAAATAACAGAGTAACGCTATCTTCCTTGCGGAGATCCGTCATTCCCCGCTGCTTTGAGCGCAGGGGAGCGGGAAAACAAGCCGGACATGCAAGGATTCTCACCGAAACCCCGCAGATGGGGTAGCTTGCAAAGTCCACGGAACTGCCTGCATGCCTGGAACGGACGGGCTACGTTGCGTGCTTACAAGTCGTGAAACCCTTGTGCGCGTTTGGTGACTGGTACGTCGGGCGATGCGTGGCTGTTCGTCAACATGGTTGGAGGCTCAGCGGGCCGACAGCTCGCCCAGCTCGCCCTGCTGATGGCGTGGCGTTCCTCCCTTTCTCTAGACCGTCACCCACGGTCTTAAACGGCACAGTCCGAGCATCCCGGGCTCGGAGCTGACGTCGTGAGATCAAAAATCCCCGATGACCAAGTTTCCCAAAGGAATGTCTGTCGACGATAGTCCGTCAAGCACGTGACAATACAATAAAACGCCGTGACCATTGCAACACCCGCAAAGGAGAGGAATGGCGATGCCCCCAAGGACTCGCCCATAACCCACCATAACTGTCGCCGTCGTATCCTAAGCCATCCTGCCTTTCCTGCTGTCCTCGAACGCCGCAATTTCCAACCATTTCATCCATGCATCTGTATTTTTTCGGTATTGCCGCGAGCTGCAGCCGTTCCACTCCGTTTCCGCGAAATGACCATCGTACCGTCGACTTGCACCGGCGTTTCGGCTTCGGTTACTTGTTGGCATCGTCGCCCCGATACTGGGGTGGCGGCTCCTCGGGATTCTCCTCCATCAGGCCAACCTTCTCTATATCGGTGGCTTGTTGGCGCGATCGCTGCTTCCTGCGGCAGCAGCGGGCTCCCCGACTACGCTTGCATCTGGCGAACCGAGTCAGGCGGACCACGACACTGCAGATGAGCATGGCAAGCCTGTGATGAAGTCAGCGTGGACTCGGACACTTGATTTGGGGGAGATACATACACCGCGACAGCCACACCGGCCGTAATGCCCATCAGGATCGGCAGGAAGATGTATGAGGCGATATTCTTGAGGAACTTGCGCCAGTTGGGTTGATGCTCCTCCATGGTCCCATGGTCCGGGCGGCCACCGTGGAGAGGGGCGATGCCCGCATCAGCGTGGACTTTGTGGCCATGCGGGTGGCCCTTGTGGTGTCTGTGACGGCCGCAACCCTTGCCCTTGAATGATTTGAGCGCCTTGAAGACCTCTCCAGCCAACCCCTTGGCCTTGCACCACACGGAGCCGCAATTCATTCCGTCCGCGTCCTTGAGCACGACGTTGCCAATGGCAATATCCTCAGTCGCAGCCTTGACCAGCTGCACCTGGATGGCGGGGACGCCCTCGACAAAGCGGCTGCCAACCTCGATGACCCTCAGCTCGACGTTGATGAGCTGCATCTGCTGGTCTTGGTCCCTGGCCGCAGGCTCAATGGCAAGACTGTATCCCAGCCTCTGTTCCTTCTCCCTGCCATCGCCCTCGGCGAGGATGGCCGTGAGGTCGCCGTTCCAGGGATTGGCGTGGGGGTACAGCTCGAAGCCGTTGAGCAGCAGCTTGGGCCCGGCCACGTCGAAATCCAGCCTCAGACGGCTATCTTTGCCTTTGCATTGCGGGCAAGGGACGCTCAGGCTCTGCGAAAGGGCGCTTGGAGGCAGCGTAAACGTCTCGGCGTGGACGGGGAGCGCCTTAAATATTTCCTCGTCCGTCTCGGATATCTGGGGCACGATGACGAACGCAGCGGCAGTGGCCACGAAGGCAAGCGGCTTAAACAACATGGTGGCGACCTTTGTGCACTCGATCGAGGTCGATGCAGTCAGTGATGAGGACAACGTAGATGGCGGGTTTCCTCTGGTGATGAAGTGGTTGATGATGATGGAACGGAAGAGGGATGAAATGGACGAGGGATGAAATGGAAGAGGGGAGAATACCTAGGAAGGGGGATGATGCACGCGCCCTGCCAACCGAGCCGGAAGCTGAGGTGGCGTCTCAGAACCGTTGACACCTGATTTAGCTCAGGCCGCCGCACGCGGCGAGTCCTTTCTTCGTCCGGAGTACTTCGTAATACTTCAACTGCGGCGCCCCCCGGCATCCGGCTTGTCATGTGGCCAGGCAAATCCCCGTCATTAGCTAGGTACCTGGCCCTTTTTTTTGCTACTCGACTTGTCGTCTTTCACCCTCCATTTCGCCAACTCGTCCGAGCAAGCACGTGGACGCCGTTGTCCACCGTTCCGCAGTGTTCCACACGATAATTTCAGCCGGGCGTTCTGTGCGACAGACGGAGACGTGGCTAGCCGACGCAGACAAACCAAGCAACAAGAAAGTAGGAGTCGTCTCGTGTCCACCACTATGGCGACAAATATCCACACGGAAAAGCCCAATCTTGATTCCTCACAACAGTACTGCCCTCAGTTTGTCCACGACCTTGCCCTATCCCGACCACACATCACCATCATCCTGTGGTTCCTGCCCTACTACATCGTTGACAATGCCCTCGCCAAGATCCGTCACGTTCTGGTGTCGGTGAGCTGGCGAGTCTCCGCCCCACGGATAGTTGGCGTTAGTCGGCAGAGTCGGCGGTTTCGTCTCTGGTGGCGGGCGCTCCGTGGAATCTGCATGAATCGACACCTGCGACCCCGACAAAGATTCGCTCCTCGTGACCGACGTCTGGAACGTCGTCGGAAGGGGATAGCTGTCTGTACCTGCATCCCGTGTTAGCGCCCATTCACCCGCGAACTATTATAGTGGGGCGACTAACCCGCCTGTGGGTTTGAGGCAATTGAAGATACGTCGTTCGTATCTGTCGAGCTTGGGTGCCCGCCGATAAAAGTCGCTGGGCTGGTCAAAGTCGACGAGCCCAGGCACTTCATCGTCGTTGTCATACCGGCTACAATTGTGCTACATGTTGCTGCACTTGTACTGCTCTCGGGATCTGGATACGCATACGTCACCGAGTGTGTGCAAGTCGTGTCAGTACCGGATGTGCTGACGTGCATGCCGGTGCCGTTGCCATTGCTCTCCGTGGCCCTAACTGAGCTGGTGGCCGTTGAATTATGGAACCCCGAAGACCTTTCGGTTTCTGACAGTTGGCCTCCAGCGGGCCGAGAAATCGTCGTTGAGTTCTGCGTTGAATAGCTCCGCGACTTCGATGTGCGAGATGTGGTTGGACTGGCCCCAGTTGTCCATGCCGATGTGAAACTGGTGGCATTGCTTGGACCGGCACTTGAACCGGACGTCTCATTCGTCACCGTTGTGAAAATCACCGTGGCGCCTACTCGAGACGTCAAGGTGACCTTTGTCAACGTAAGCCTGGTCGCGTTGGTCGTCTCAGAGGAGAACGTAGTTGCCGATGCTCCTCTGGTGGTGTTTACCCACAAAGGCGAGCTCGTCAAACCCGATGACTTGGAAGGTATTGCACTCGATGGCCCTGACGCTGTTAGTCGAGTGCTGCCGTGCCTCGTCGACGACTTGACGGTTAAATCCGCAGAGCGCTCACTGGCTTCAGTCGGGTTGCTCCATCCGGTCGAGGAAGGGGGGCTCTGCGTGAGGACCGAAGTCATATGCTTCGTGAGAGTCACCTTGCTCGTCGAGTTGTGCGCGGTGACCGTGCGGACATTGGACCAAGTCGACGTCGCATCTGCCCTAGAGTTCGGCACCCCCGTACTCAACGTAGAGGACAGACGACCGCTTGTTGGCCCCCACACGGTCGAATTCGACGTCATTTGGAATGGGGCAGAGCTGCCCTTCGGAGGCGCCGTTGAACTTTGTCTTCGCCAAGATGAGACTAGCGTTGTCGAGTCGGACCATGTTGGGTACGGAGACATCGCCGTCGACAGCCCAGTCAAAAGCCCGGAGCTTCCAGTAGTCCCTGGCACGGCCCGAGTGGAATTGTGGCTTGTTAGATACGGCGGGCTGTTGCTGGAAGAAGAAACCGTCGCAGATACCGTGCCGGTGCTCAATCTTTTTCTTGTGTGAGTTTTCGTGAGGGTCTTCCGGGAAGAGTAGGTGAAAACGAAAGTGGAATTTTCTGTAGGCATGGTTTTTGTCACGGTTGTGTTGAACGAGCTGTGATGGCCGCCGCTGGTCACTCTAGATCGGCTTGTGGTCGCAACCGTGCGCAGGATGGTCGTTGTACTAGGCTGAGTCGTCCACGATCCAGAAGTTGAGTTGAGATAAGGAGGCGAGCTATCAGGAACGGTTGAAACGGTACTGGTGAAACCCGATCTGGGGCTGGTCGTCGTGAGCGGCAACTTGGAGCTGCCGGAGGTCAAAGTTCGACTCGTCTCGGTACTAACCCAAGGACTTTCGGAGCTCTCGGTAGCCCCAGACAGAGTTGTTGAGTTTTCAGGAACGGGGAATGGAGGAACGAGAGAGCTTGTGCTCACGGTGATGTTCGAGGAAGGGAACGGTGATTGAGTTGTACGCGCAGACGTCGAAGGGACAGACGAGCCTTCTGAAGCATAGGTAGTGGATGGATTTCCAGGAAGCGAGGCGGACGTCGAAATAACAGAGGTACTGGGAAGTGAACCTCGAGAAATACTTGAAGATGATGTGGTCGAAGTGGTGGGATGTACGAGAGTCGATGTTATAGAAAGGGTAATGGCAGATTCTGTAGGCGCAATCGGGGACACGGGAGTCGGACGAGACGCCTGTTCACTTGTCTCCCCTGCAGTGCTGGAATTGGTCCACATCATTGTGGTTCCGCCTCCCGTTCGATGTGTGGGCGTCTGATCCGGTTTGGAAGAGGTGGAAAAAGTCTGTTTGCCTGCAGACGTCAAGGTTATAACTCGAATCGACGACGGCGGCTCACCAGTCACGGAAGTATTTGTCCGGTAGGCCAAGGTGCTTGTCATTCCAGCTGGCAGACTCGGTGCTGACCCCGTAGAGTCACTTCCGGTGAGAGCCGAAGATGAACTTGATGTCGATGCAGCGGAACCACTACCCGGGATGTCGGACGATTTCGTTGCAGTCCAGTGTCCGGATTCCCCTAAAGCAGAGCTATCGAAGGACGCCGTCGAGCTTGTCGGGGGCACTGTTTCGGTCACGACAAGCAAAGTTGAACGTGATGTGACAGTGGTATGCGTCATTGGCGCCGACACCCATCCGCTGCGTTGGGGCCCGGATATCACCGTCTCAATCATTGTGGTGCCACCTGAATGGGTCAGTGACAGAGACGAGCCCAATTCCGAGGTTACGGAGTCCGACCAGCCAGAAACTCTCGAAGATGTCGTGGGTGGTGTTGACACAGAGTCCGATACTCCAGGCGTGAGTGTGATACGGGCTGTGCTTGCTGCCCCCGAGGATGATGGCGCCTGGTTACCGGGAGACTTGCTCGACGCAGACCAACTCGACGACGACTGCGACAGGACGTTCGACAGCCCACTGGATCCGGTACCCGACACAGAAGGAGCATCAATGGGTGACCCAGATGACGAAACCAGAACCGTGGAAGGCGATGTCTGCGGCGTCGTAAATGTGTAGCCTCCGTCCTTGGACGTGGTCGAGGACATCCCGTCTGCCGTGGACTGCGGCGGGCTCGAGACATTGGACTGTCCCTTTGTTGTTCTTGTCGAGAATTGAGATGGTACGTCCGTCGTGGATGGCTGCAAGCCTGAGGCGGTTGGCTCTCCTTTCGTAGTTCCTGTCGAGCCTCGAGATGGCGAGGCAGTCACATGAGATATTTCTGTGCTTTTTGCCGAGGAACTGGGACCAACGGTGGACTTCGTCGTGTCGGATCCAGTCGAGATAGTCGACGACATTGCCCCAGAGTGAGGCCGGGTCCAATTACCGTCCGAAGAAGTCGCGGAACCAGGGTTAGGCCGAGAAGTTGCAGTTGGGGCAACTGTCTCGTAAGTCGACTCGTCCGTGGGAGGGTCTGGAGCGTCGGTCAGCTTCAGATTGGAACACCAGCTCGCCTGCACTCACAGTATCCCGAGGCTGAGGTGGAAGCAGAGGTAGAGGTCTCAATTATATAAGGAGGCGGATTGCCGTAGTAGTCGCTCGGCTCGCTGTAGTAACCAGGTGGTGAATCGCGAGCCTCCATACGGCCACGCTTGTCATTGAGACGCTGCCCAGCACCAGGCTGCGGAATGGCATGCTGGGCAGTGATTGCAGAAAGGCAGAAGCATAGGAGGAATGCCGACAAGAAGCCGACAGAAGGAGGAGTCGGTCTCATGGCGGCAGAGAATAACGGAGCTGCCGAGCATCAGCATCGCGGGCACCCCGCGGTTTGGGCAGTTGATGGTCGACCTACCTGCTCTCTACAGGTAGTATTGAGGACAGATATCCAGGTTTCTCCAAGAGAGAATAACGAATGTGCTGGCCGGGCAAAACAAAAAGGGTTCCAACGAGCGGATCTGCTCGGCCTCGTAAAGAGAGTCGTCTCCAAACTATTAGATGGCGAGGTGTGAAGTTGGAGACGAAAAGGTGGTGACGCGCAACAGGGGCAGAAGAAGACGTGTATGCTGAAAAGGATGTGAGAAGAAAAAGGAGAAGAAGAAGGAGGAGGAGGAGGAGAAGAGGGAGGAGGCGAAGGAGAAGGAGAGGAAGACGATGGGGGACGGAGACGAGGTGCGCGGGCAGGATTTCATCAGCTGGCGGACGGGGCAGGAGCTCGGTGCAGCAGGCGCGAGGCGGGAGCCGGCTGGCAGCTGTGCAAGTCTAAGTGCCGGCCAGCTGTCGGCTCTGCACGAGGCATCTCGCCATGTCCATCAGCGCGTTTGCTCCCGTTCCGTCGACCTCGCTCGCTACGGGGCGTCGCGGACTGCTTCATCCGCCAGCTGCCGGGCATCTCGGCAGCCCCAACTGGCAGCTCTTCGGCGTCACCGCGTCCGTGAGACTGCACGGCCCTCGCTGATCAGCCATTCTACCCGAAACGAAGGAGGCGAGCGTTGGTGATCTCGACAGGGGTAGAGGAGAGCATGTGCTGCACAGTTCTCGGCGCGAACAGTTCGGTTCCGTCGTCTCCGAGCCTTGGCCTCGTCTGTATGTCACCGGTAAAGGCCCGCACAGGCTCATGCCGTCTCACCCAACGGCTCGAGGCTGCACCAGTACTACAGCATCGGGTTTGTTGACGGTAGAGTGCGAACCAAACGGTTATGGGTCCCTGCCAAATGTGAAGTTGGGATGATATAATGGTCCCGGACACTCGAAGTGTGTCAGCGTGGCATTATTTGCCTTTAAGACAAGGACCATCTGTCTCACCGGCTGTTTCCTCCACCTGCCTCGATTTGAATCGCCTCGCCAGGTGGACACAGCTCGACATTGCTCACAGTTGCGGAATGGCATTTGACAGGAAGAAAGAGCTTCACTACATCGGCTCTCACTTGCACAGTCGCCTGGGTTCCGGGCACAGACATGCGAGATCTTCTCACCTGTCAATGCGGCTTCAATGCCAGATCTCGGCTCCATCCCGTCAGGTTACGCTTTCATCCACGAGAGCCCCGGGAAATCGTCGTCCGGCAAAGCGCAGATCTCGCAGATCGTGTCACGAGCAAATGCACCAAGCCTTCTCGGAACCGTTGCGTCGCGCTGGGAGCCGACAGAAGTGCCACAGGTACCCTGTGCCACCCGTACCCCTGACTCGACCACGGGCAAGAAATCCGTTGCATCTCAGCGCATAGTCTGTCCAGATTTCCTTTGGCTACGCCTGGATCATCGCATAGCAGGTGCTGATAAAGGCGACTGGGGCCTCCGTGCTACCCCGTCGTCGTCGACGTGGAGTTCGAATGGCAGTCATGCGCGGGAGGGTGGCGACGCATCAAAGGGCAAGCATCGAAACCCGCGGACAATTCCATGGAGAGGACAGCAGAGGCACCCCGGACCATTGTCGAGGGAATGAATCTCGTTAACTGGGAAAACGTTGGCAATAGTCCAGGCAACGTCTTTACTGTAATGTGTGGCGCTCAGCTTCACCTGGGGTTCACAGGGTCAGGCGTTGGATGGGACGACAAACTCGGCTCTCGGTCCATTTCATCTGCCTTGGACAGTTTCTCACACGATCTAAGATGAAATCGCCGTCACAACTCAGCTGAGATTTTGATGTCTCTGGATTGACCGGGTTTTGCATCAACTAGAAGGATCCGGCCAAATAGTTCACTAGATCTAAAGAATGAAACGAGATATATCGCGGGGCAGGACTCGCCATCATAGCCGCTACAGGAAGCGGTGAGAATCACGGCCTTCTTGGCGTTGGGCATTAAATCAGCAGGAAGCAGGAAATCATGATGGGGCTCAATACGAGCACCATCCTCGCCCGAATCCTGCGGTCCATGTCGAAAAGCCGCACTGGCAGACATGGGGCTGGACCTTTCAAGAAGAACTCCCGGCGCGACGATGGCTGATCTTTACCAAGTACCAGATGTTCTTTGAGTGCTTCGGAGAGAGCTGGGTGGAGGCAGTGGGCGGACTGGAGTCTATCGAGAACCAGGGTGAGGTCTACTGGGCATTTTGGACGGTGGAAGCATCCGTTTCACATGAGGATGCCCCTGGAGAGCAGCATCCGGGACATACACTGGAATTGGACAGCTCGTCTCTGCGTGCACAGAGCGCAATCCGAGCTATGATTCGGATTAACTAAAGGCGTTTGCCGGTTCAGCGCGGTTTCTGACCGAGTTCGCCCCTGTTGCCGCCGCCCGTCCTCGTCGAGCTGTATCTCTGACTCGTTCAGCCGGCATCACAGAACCGGTGCGGTGTGACGGAGCGATACAAACCGTGACGCGGGCAAGATTGGCGAGACAGCTGTAAATCTCGTAACGTCTGCTGCTGGGCAGACTCGGTATGGGTTGTTCTCCCGGACATCGAGACCGCTTCACCCATAAGCAACAAGGCGACTCATCTGTTAGAGCACAAGGCCGACCCGAGAGCCCGTCAAAGGCTAGCACAAGGGCTACCGCTCGCGGATGAGTGCAGATGCCATCGCTCACTCAACCTCCTTGGGCGGGCGCCAACCTATACCCGTAAAAAAGCCACTCATCTCAATAGGGTATCGACGGGTCGTACCAGTGTTTGTGTACGTAGAGAACATGGACACCAGGGGCATCATCTCAAGCAGAGTGGCGACGAGCCCGAATCTGAACCGAGGGTTAGCTAGGCTGAAAACCGTGGAGTGACACAACGTTCAGATCACAGCGGGCGACTGGGCTAGGGCACTGGGAGGGTTTGGCGTACGCCGTGTACGGTCTGGTGTGCTTCTCGAGCCAAGCCGAGCGCTGGGATGCCGACTACTTCTTGATGCAGGCGATTTGAAGCGAACTCACCCGGCCGTGGATAAGTTTGCCCCGGTTTCGCCCTGAAACTTCTTGTTAGTATGTATCCCCAAGCGAGATGGTACAAGATCAAACGCACCCTGGAAGAATATATACATGAGGTGCCCACGACGGGGATAAAGTTGAGCGGTAGATACATGAGGTACCGCACCAGCGCCTTGGGGCCGAGGCGCTCAAACGGGCTCTTGAGGATCATCCCCAGCCGCTGCGCCGGGTCGCTCCCGGACTTGAGCTCGCGGCCCTCGCTGACCATGCCGACCCTGTTGCGGGACACGAGGGGGTGCCGTCAAAGGTGTCGAGCAGGGCGTCCTACAGGGTCTAGTTGCGCGAGACGATGTTGATGATGGCGGAGCTCTCGCTGAAGACGAGCAGCACGGTGCGGGCGACGGCGAGGGGGCAGTTGAAGAGGACCAGCACGGCGAGCTGGGGGAGGTAGGTGAAGGCGAACATGCCGCCGACGACGCCGACAGCGAGGGTCACGTAGGGGCCGAGGCGGGAGAGGAAGGGCTTCCACAGCGAGCGGTGCGTGAGGAAGTACAAGATGCCCCGAGGATCACGTGGGATCATCAACATGACGCATAATCGGACATGCAAGGCGGGCGAGTAGCGACCTTGATAGGGTAGAGATATGGCCGGCTCTTGAGCGCGTCAACGGCCACGGTCCTGGCCTGTCCGTAGTCCTCCTTGCTACAACGTTGCGTTAGCATTCATACACATGCCGCAGCATCAGACGACGGTGGAGTTCCTACATGAATTCCCGGGCCTTTTCGCCGGCCGAGTCGACGACCCACGGCTCCGTGGGCGGAGACGAACCCGACTCTCATCACCCACCACTCGACTAGATGCGACGTCTCCCGCACCACCGCTCTCCCGACAAGGCGTGATGGGTGCGGATAGACGTATGGCAAGAAGGTGAAGATAACCGAGCTTGGGTAGAGTGTGCAAGTGAAGATGGTCGCACGATGTGAGGACTCGACTCGAACACGAAGATATCAACGCTGAGAAAAGGGCCGGGCATATACGGCGCACCGAGAAGAGACAGGAACCAGGGCCGATAGGAATAAAACAGGGGGAGAGGAGGCGACTCGTTGCAACAACGTCTTGGAGGCGGGAAAGGGGGATATGGCGCTTTCTGCCTGCGCGACCCCAAGCATAGAGTTATTTCAATCAACAATTATTACAAACACCGCTCCAAGGAGATGCCGGCGCTCGCTTTCTCGACCCGCGGAACAGCAGCGTCTTTGAGGAGGCAGAAACGCCACCCACTAAGAAGCTCAAGGCCGCCCTGCCTTCTCACGCCCGCAAGGCCTGCGCCCACTCGTGAAGCTTGTCAATCACCACCGGCGCAAACGCCGTCAGGGTGCCCTCGATCACGTTCCCAAAGTACACAATCGCCTCCTCCTCAGTCAGTTCCAGGTGGAACCTCTCGCGCACCTTCATTACCGCCTTGTCCGGCTCGAGGCGTATGTCGGGGATGTTGGCGTGAACCATGAGGCTGAATAGGTTGAGGATCAGGTTCGACGACTTGCGCAGCGCCGTGTACGCCAGGAAGCAGTAATGCTTGAACATCTGGTAGTGCTCCGAGTTGACGCCGCCCATGCACTCCACCATTTCCTTGGAGAGCTTCATGACGGGCGCAAAGGGCTTGGGGTCGCGGCCGAGGATGAAGCCGAAGTCGGCGTGGAAGAAGTGGCCGTCTGGCGCGAGGAGGAGGTTGTCGAGATGTCGGTCGCCGACGCCGAGGATATAGGTGATGACGCAGTAGCCGGCGCACGACTTGACGTACGTGTCGAGCGTTTCCTGACGAACCCCGAGCGGCTGTCCATCGTCGGGGTTGTGGTGCCTGAGGTAAGCCAGGGCCGGGTTGGCCCTGAACTTGCCGACGATGCTCGACAGGCTTTGCGACTGGACAAACTGGGAGGCGCCGGCCGTTGTGCTCGTCGCCAAGATCTTGTACGGCGACAGCTTCAGGTCCAGGTTCTCTTTCCGTAGCAGTTGGTCCATGAGCGTGATGATCTGGATCACCAGCTGGTCCTGTCTCAGATCGTCGCCCAACTTGAAGATGATGGGGTAGGAACTCCCCGTCGTCGTCTTGAAGGTGCATTTGATGGGGTTCAGAGTCGACTTGAACACCATCACCTGGTCCGGCGCGACGCCGGTGATCTTGATGGACGGATCCAGGGGCATCGGGAGCGGCGGATCGATGGTTACCAGTTCGTTCTTCGGGTCGGCAAGGAAGTTCTTGAGCCGCTCCACCTTCTTGGCTATCGACTCGTTGGACACCTTGACTTCGCCGGAAATCTTTGACAGTATGGCAATGAGTTCGGCTTGTCGGAGAAGCGTCTTCCTGTCCTCGCCCCCCCCTGGCTGCTTGACAAGCTCCGTCATGAACTCGTACGCAACCTTGCGGTAGATGTTCCGATTGTCGCCGCCCTGCTCCGGGCTGTGGTCGTCGCACTCCACCATCAGGTACCAGTACAGGTAGTTTCCGAGCATGAAATTGGCGGCGGCGCGTTGGATGAGGAACTTGGCGAGCGACGAGTCTCGAGTGCCGTCATGCTCCGAGTCGACGGATATGTGTTCGTACTTGAGGCCCTGTACCAGTTGAAGCAGGTAGAGTAGCAGCTCCTGGTCATCGGCCTTTCGCAGCCGATCCACAGCATAGGATCGCACAGCTGGGTTATCGAACGAGGGTCCAAGGAGCTCGAGGGCATCGTCAATGTCAATCTCGGTCCATCGACCGAGAACTTGGATCGCCTGCTTAGACTCGCCTTGGTCACCCCAGTTGACAGACTTGACAAACTTGGTCAAGGCCCTCTTGTCTCGAGTCAGGTGATACCTAAACTTCCAGACCAGATCTGTTTCCTCGGGAGACAGGACGTGCGTCGGCGAGTACGACATGATCATGTTCAGCTCGTCGCGGACCTTTGCATTCGGCTTCAGATCCTTATCCAGAATGCCGTGTCGATGGGAGCTCCGGAAGAGCCTCCTGTGCTTGGCCTCGGCCGGGTTGTCCCTCAGCCCAGCCTCTGGGTCGTAGACCTTGATGAGGCGAGCGCCGAACCCGTCGGGGCTCTCCCCTAGAGCGTTGATGCCCGGGCCGAAGTGGACCTGGGGTCGTCGCTGGGAGAGGTTGCCCTGTGACGCTGACAGGGACCGCAGCGCTGATATCGGCGGCGGCTCGTATTCGTGGTCTGCGAAGACAACTGGGAAGTCGAATCGCGGGAGTTCGACATTGAGCAGAAAAGTGGACGGGCTCGGCCGTCCGTCGTCGATGAGATCCATGTCGTCGTCGCCGTCGCCGCCGTCGCCGCCGTCGCCATTCACGGCGCGCTGGCGCTGGAGCATCTTCATGGACGACTTGGCCGCCTGCAGCCCACGCTTCTCGAAGTTGCGAAAGACCATCTGGTCCAGCCAGTCCACACGCGGGATCTCGCCCATTTCGTGCTTCTTGAACAGCTTCTCCATCCTGTCCAGCTCCTCGGCATCCCGGTCCTGCGGCGTGACGTCGCTGTTCCTGGCGTGCGCCTTTCTCTTCGCGGCGACCAGCGCCGGGGTCTTGGAGTTGTCGGTTCCATCGGCATGCTTGTGCCTGTGGACAAGGCACTTCTGCCGGCCCCTTTGCACCTGGTTGTCCGCATCGAACAGGGGCAAGGTGGTCCCGCCGAAAGGGATGGCGTGGTCAAGCGCACGCTTGGCCCCGGTTGGCGACAGATCCCATATCGTTATGGCGAGACGGGCGTTGACGGGAAGCTGCTTGTAGGTTATGGGCAGCTCCAGCCATTCGTTCCACCTGGCGCACCGGCTCGATCAGTAAGCGAGCCGCGGCTTCTCTCGCCCGACGAGGGTATACACACTTTCGTTCGGAGCGGAACGGCTTGTACGCCGTCTGCACAGGCACGGTGAATGGCTTCGAGCCCGCCCAGACCTGGACGGTAACGTAAAGATCCGAGAAGGGACTGGCATTGCGCGCCGTCAGCTTGTAGTCCTGGTACGACATGCGCGAAGGCTGCGTCGGTCGTTACCTCGTGTTCGAGCCGATGTGCCGCAGGTCTGGTCGGTCGAGAAGGATCGAATACTTTACGGGTGGCTCGTCACCCTCCAGGTTCATGCTACATGGCCAAGCAGTCAGCAAGACGAGCGTGCCTCACGGTATGGCACGGGGTGCCGGTGCAGCGCGGTGGGAGGACGTACATCCGGACGCTGACGGGGTGGTCGACATCTTTGGAGCCCGCAAAGGAAAAGGGGTCCATTCTGCTGTAGTCGGTCATGGCGGCGACGCGTTCACGGCATTCTGGGTCGAGGAGGAGAGGGCGACGACGTTGGCTGGCGATGCGCGGTGGTGAGGCACCTACCTAGGCGGCATGCACGCGTGTTCTCACAGAGGCACCCAGCCCCACTGAAGTTTGCTTCAGGTGCCCCGCGCTGGAGGACGGCACCGTGATCAAGATGACGGCGTGGAATACGAAGGAAGACAACGCCGATTTATTAAAAATACAATAAAACGGCCACTCGTCGCCCAGGCGCCGCCACGACACCCGAGGCAAGCGACAACGAGCTCCTCGGCCCTCGCGGCGTCTCCTCCCTCGCGGCGTCCTCTCGTCGCTCACCTCCCTGCCTCCAGGTGCCACTTGAACACCTTGTCGAACACGGCCTTGCCGTTGCCCTCCAGCACGTCGCCGTGGCACGGAATCAGCGTCGCAAAGTCCCAGGCGCCAATCGCCTTGACGCTGTCGTTGAAGCTCGCGCGGTCCTTGGAGACCACGTGCCAGTTGAAGCGCCTAACCCACGCGGCGTCGCCCGCCGCGCTCTGCAGGTGCTGCAGCAGCCTGTTGGCGATGGCCGCCGCCCCGCCGTCCGCCTCGGGCGCCCGGCTGTACTGCTCGACGGCCGGCAGGTTGAACAAGAGGTCGGCCTCGATGAGCACCCGCTCCGGCCGGTAGAGGAAGACGAGCTCGAGGTTGCCGTGGCCGTCGACGTACTCGTAGTCGAAGTCGGCGTCGAACTCGTCGCCGATGCGCACCTCGCGCTTGTTGGCCTTTGTGAAGACCACGTCGATCCGGTCGCTGCCGATCTTGGGGTCGTCCTTGTGCTGCCGGTCGCGCTTCTCCTGGAGGCCCTCGGGGCCGATGATCTTGGCCCCGGGATACTCCTTGGCCCACTCGGAGATGAAGATGTGGTGCTCGAAGTCGAGCGCCACGATGTAGCCGACCTTGCCGCCCATCTCGGCCACCTTGGCCTTGGAGGCTTCGGTGAGCGCCACGGGAGAGAAGGCGGCGAGCGTTCCCGAGGAGAGTTTTACTGCCGCAAATCAGCACCGGCTCCGGCGACGCCAGGGAGAGAGACTGCTCATACCCAGGGTCCCGCGGCCGCCAATCTTGATTTTGCCGAAGCGCGAAAACGGCACCGAAAACGTGGCAATGTTGGGCGTGACGTTGCGGATGACCATGAGGTCCGCCGGGTTCGACGGGATAAGCGCTGCCGACATCGTCGCTGCCGTTGCTGTCTTCAATCGGTTGGGCATGGGCAGTGTTGTGGGTGACGAGGCCGCGCGAGGTTTATTTATACCAACTCGCGGCCGCGCCCGAGACCAGGCCCAGGAGCCATCAGTAGCCCTCGCTCGGTTTTGAGGCTCAGACTCCGGCGCGAAATCAATCGTACATTCGTAATTGCCAGCCGCTCTCCGATGCGAAGGCGAGCCCCGGGACAGATGCTCGTTACCGATGGGCACGAGCTTTGACACGCGACAGGCATCTGAACCAAGGGGGACTGGTTGCTCACTCAAGCTGATGACTGACAGTTACCATCATCACGGAGCTTGGCCTTCTTTTCAATGATCGAGTCATGACATCAAGAAACGCCGCTCCGGATTCCGCTTCGGTGGAGCGGCACAGCCCCCCAGTCCTGCCGACTCCCGAGGCTCGGCGAGTCAAGCGGCGTCAGCGATGCCCCGATCCAACCATCCTCTCCGGCTGCGGCTGCAGCAGCCTTGCAGCGGCCGGGGGTTTCAGGGACCATCTGGAGTGACTGGTTTGTCATATGCGTGCGTGGAGCAGTGTGACGACCAGGGCATCGCCGTCTCGGCAGTAGTCGGTCGGTCGACGAGCGGCAGCCAACAACGAAGAGAGGCGCATCGGGGCTTGATGCTCGACATGCCCGGCCGGTTTGCCTTTTTGGAAGGAATTTCCTTGCCATGTGAGGCAACAAGGCTGATCTGACCGTGAGGTCACACGACCAACCATATTCCCGGTTGGTGTTTCTGTTGGGCCAACGGGCTCAATGCCTGACCATCTCCTCACCTCGCCCGCCTCTCATGAGCGAAATTTCGATCCCGTCGCGGCTGGGCAAGTCAACCCCCGACCCGGCATGGCCTCGCGGAAGCGCAGCATCCGCACCATGGAGGGCGAGTCGTCGACCACTGACGATGCTGAGAGGCAAGTCGTCGCCGCCCAGGGTCTCACCAGCTTCAAAAGAGGCGTGGATCCTGTCCAAGGCCGCCCGGCCACGGGCCAGCCTCAAATGACGAGTCAAGAGCGCATCGCGTACGACAAGATTGCCGACTTGGTGGCCAGGGTCGTCATCAAAGATGTCTGGCAGGTCGTTCAAGAGCTTGTCCGGGTCCAGCTCGAGGAGCAAGAATCGAAGCTCCGCGCTGAACGGCCCGTCGTCACAACCGTCCAGGACCTCAGCGACACAGTCCAGCAAGCCGTGGGCTCGGCCATGGCCCAGATTCCAGGCGCACTGGCTCCTACGACCCCGGCGAGCCCGACAGTGTCCCGCGGCGACCTGGCCTTGATCACCCCGTCAAAAAGTCGAGTCCAGATAAACTTGGTATGGCGCAGCTCCAGCTCCAACCACTCCCCATGGCATGAAGCAAAGCGCTGATGCATGGTCCCAAGATGCCTCTCATGGTTGCAGCTGAACTGGTCCGGGCCCAGCCAATGTTGCCGTTTCGAGACATCCTCGCCGACGACCACGAGGAGCAGCTATACCATTTTTACGACTGCGCTAATCTAGCTGTCGCTTACAAAGACCAATTCGTATGCGTTACGAAGAGAATCACGCAAAACAGAACGGCGTCAATAGTCCTTCCGAAAGGGGTCGGCGCCGTGGTGCGCTATGGAAAGTCATTGTCCGACAAGGATGCAAAGGAGGCGTTGAAAAAGTTGTCGGAGAGGACGGATGGCGAAGCACAGGAGGCAGAGTAGCGGTCACGTAGAATTCCAGTTCGCTTCCAGGGAGGCTTTGTGATGTATAGCTCCTCTCGTAGCCCGTGGAACCGACTTGATATGGCCAAACTCGGGTGAAACCCGCCATCACTCTATCAGTTTCATCTTCCGCAGCCTCGCAAGAGCAAGCGGCGCCCAAACATCCGCCGTCTGCACCAACGTCATGAGCAAGGGGCTAAAAGTCTTGCTCCAATTCATCAAGTCCGGATCAACGCCAGGAAGCCACCACCACCCCGGGCCCTCACGAAACTGCTTGACCAGGTACGTCCTTGTCAGCGCATTAGCGTCGAGCCAAATCTTCCTCTGCCGATGGCACGATATGTACGTATGCACCGAGAGGAAGATGACGACCTGCCGCAGCACGTGGCCCAGTGCCTCTGTCGGCAAGTGCCTCGGCGGTTCCGGTGTCGGCTGCCAGGAGTCCCAGTCGATGCCGGCGAGGAACGGCGCAGAGGACAGGAAGCGCATCAGCGCTGCCAGCGGGTGGAGGACGAGGGCGTAGAGGAACATCCCAACCTCCACCCACGCCCGGAGCTGCTCCGTGACAATGTAATCCAAGGACCGCGGCGCCTGGCGCAGCTTCGGCTGCTCGTCCGTCAAAGGAGAAGGAGAAGGCGCCATCCCGTGCTGCTCTTCCGTTACAGAGAAGCGCGCCGTCACCGGCTGCTCGTCCATCACGGCGGCGGTGGACCGTGGCATCTCCCGCTGCTCCTCCATCACAGGGGAAGCGGCCCGGTACCGATCCCTGATCAAAGGGGAATGCGGCCACGGAGACTGCTGCTCCTCGTCCACCGGAAGGGAATGGCGCCGACGAGACCGGCGCCGCTCTGCCATGGAGCGCGTGGGGGGCCCCCGGTGCTGGTAACTCGTCGGGGAGCGCAGCATCCGGCGTTGCTCATCCAGGTCCTGCTCAGACCCTTTGTCAAAAGCCGAACTGGCTGGACTATCCGGTATGGAGTTGGCCCCCTCGAGCTCGTCGGACAAGTTCTTGAAGTTGACCGAATAACCCAAAAACTGCGAGCTGCGCCTCTTGGCCGCCACGCTCGGTCGCTCTCTTAGACGGTCCTCCTGCTCTTGCATTTCCCGCTTGCACTCCTGCAGCTCCATCTTACTCTCCTCCAGCTCCCTCTTACTCTCTTCCAGCTCCCTCTTACTCTCCTCCAGCTCCTCCTCTCTGCGTTCCAGCAACCGCCGTTGCTGCTTCGCTCGATGCAGCTCCTCCTGGGCCCTCTCCCGCCAGTTGACAGCCTCCTCATTGCTGCCGTCGGAGAGGCCGCTCCGGGCCAGGAGGTCCCAGGCCGGGGTCTTCTCTGAGAGGCCGCCGAGGCTGGGGCTGGAGCCGGCCGGGCTACCAGTTCCTGGCGAGGAGCTGTCGTCGGATGTGTCGGGCGTATTCTTGTCTCTTGTCGTCGAGTCGTGCGCGGATTCTCCCATAGAGTCCTTCGAGTCAAGGGACGGGAAGAGGCTGTCCAACTCGTCCGGGCCCCATTTGTGGATGCTCCCAGCTTGCGAGAGCACCTCATCATCCTGGGGCAGAGTCGTCACCTTCCCCTGCCCCTGCCCCTGCCCCTGCCTCTGGACCATCGCCAACGCCATCGCCAACTCCCGGTCCTTCCTCTCAAGATCCGCTGTCAGCCTGGAGACGGTCCTCTCCAGATCTCCTTTCTCTATCGTGAGACTCAGAAACTCTGCATAGTGTTGGGCGCCCCCATCCGATTCCTCCGTACCGTCTCGCTGTGCCGCGTGATAATCTCTGGCCGCGTCGTCCCACGTGGACACGTGCTTATTGACCGTCTTGAGCACCTGGTCCGTCGTCTCGACGGGCCCGGACCGCAGTAATTTGGCAAATGCAATAGCGTTTTGCCTGCAGGGCTCTCGTGAGCAATGGTTTTCTGCCCCCTCGAGAGCCTGCAGTGTGACCTTGGCCAGGGCCCTCCAGCACTTGTTGATCCTTTGGGCAGAGCGTCCGATCCTCCCGAGTGACTCCAAGTCTGCGAAATAAGGATTTGGCGGGATATTCGTCTCTCGCAGCTCCTTGCATTTTTTAATGATATCTTGCGAGCCCATCAAGTCCTCGCTAGCCGAGTCAGCCCCCCCCTCGCCGAGCCTCCCCACCTCGTCCGAGAGGTCGGATGCCGCCGTGTGGGAGCTCTCATCGTCGTTGTCAGTGAATATGGTTGGTCTGCCGTAGCCTGAATATTCGCTCTCAGTGTCCTCCGACCTCTGCGGCGAGTTGGTACCCGTGTTGGCAGGAACCGTGGGGGTGTCTGGTGGACTTTCAGCTCCATCCATATTGAAATACACTTTCTTGCCGTGGCCTGTACCGTATCAGGGCCAAGGCAGGAAGCACTGTATAGATAAATATGGCCTGGGCGAAGATTCAAGCCGGCGACATGAGGGAGACGTGAGGGTAGAGCTGCTGCTGCCCCATGGATGGTAACAGGCCGTTTTGTACACATGCCAGCGCAGTCTCTCCACAGTCGTGACATTCCATGTGCTTCCCCGCCGTAGCCTTTGTCAGAGTCAGCAACTTTTTTGTGACTCGCTTGCTTCTTCCGTTTGCGGCAGAGGCCTTTGACGGCGGCGGCAAGGATTTCCAATGGCAACACCACCTGGTGGTAAGTGCACTCGTGCGGCAGGGAGGAAGACGACAGAAATGAGGCATGAAAGAGGTCGGACCAAGTAGACGCCACAGGCGTTTATCTCCTTTTAACATGGCTTGGTGTATGGAGCATTCCCTCCCCTCACCATGTACATGTCGTCAGGCAAGCTCTCTCAAAGAAGTTCCACCAACGCCAATACAAATCCCAGCAGCCACCTCTCGTCCAGCACTTCACACACACTTAGCTGTACCAACCCCGTGCTCCCGGGCCACCGCTGGTCGCCTCTCTCCTGTGCTCAATCATGGACTCCTTCAGGTCAAAGACGTCAATAATCTCACGCCACATCTTCATGTCCATAGATAGCACGGCTTGGTGCTTGGACGCACTGTGGCGGACCGTGCCATCCTCATCCGCTTCTCGGTCAACCGGGGCTGCGAGACGCGTCAGTGAACGGTCTCGTAGACCATACTAAAACAGCAACTCACCCAGGGCCGGGAGATGGAACTCGTCAAAGTCAATCTCAATCCTCCCATCGCGAATGAGGAAGCTGACGTAGAATATGTTTTCGACGGTCTGCGCAAAGGACTTTGGGTTGACGACAAATCTCATGAGGTCGATGCCGCCCGTGCTTCGAAGTCCATGCCTATGCATGATGTTTGTCTTCTCCTCGTCATCCATGTCATCGTCCATCAGCTCGGCAACCGTCTCTTGGGTGTCTGCTTGGATCTTGCGTAGTTGCTGTAGGATCTTTCCGCAAATTGCAGTCAAGTCGTTATCCCTCTTGGCGAGATCCTCCACGTTGAGCACCTCCGGCCTCGTCTCGGTCAGGTTATCTGGCCGGAAGGGGGCGCTCCGCTTCGTGATCTTGCGTGCCTTCTTCTCCACGGACAGCGGCCCCAGAAGGAACCCAGGCAATGCCGGCCGCCGTATGTGCGGCAGGCAGGCAAACCGTCCGAGGTGTGGCCAGTTCATCATGTCTCCCTCGTCACCAATCTCGTCGTCATCGTCGGCGCCGCCTCTGCCGCGGGTGGTCCGGCGCTGTCTTTGGGTGCTGGAGAGCTCTGGCGCATCGTCGTCGGAGATTCCGCCGCCATTCCTCATGTACGCGATGCACTTGGATACGAATTCATCGACGTCGATTCCTTGCGACAGACTGCCCTGTGTCAGGCGCAGCGTTTTGCGGTACGACAGGTCCGTCGTGCTAACAAGCAAGCGTGAGTCTATAGTCGCCTCTGTCGTCTGCCGCAGCTTCTTGGATAGGGCGTCGGCTTTGAGAATCGTTTCGTGCAAGCCGTTGGAGTCCTTGTCCAGGTACTCCTCGCCGTTCTCGGTGATGTCGCGCAGGAGATCTCTGTAGCCCTTTTGCACCGTGCGGCGCTCCTCCACGGACTGGTCTGGATCGTACACATCCTCGTCTGGGTCGTCGTCGCCATCCCCGTCTGGCTGTGCCGTCCTTGGTCGCTGGTTTGCGTGGCCGTTTGCCGTGTCGGCGCGCTTTCTCTTGGCGTGCCTCATCGCGAGGTTTCGCCTTGCCGGCGACGGGGACGGCGAGGGGCTTTCTTGATCCCCATAGTCGGAGGGGCCCCGGACGCGTGTGGGCATGGCGATATTGCGCGCTGGGCCTGGCGTTGAGGCAGTCGTACAAATTGCAGTTGGGCGTGTGCGAGTTGCAAGCGGGGGGGTACCTGGCAAAAGTCGCGTTAGCGGACGCGACAGGTAGTACCTGGCGCTTTGTACCTGTTTACTTGGATGGGTACGAGTATTACCAACGATTGCTGCCCTTTCGTTGCCGCCTGCGGAGTACAGAGTACGGAGTTCTGCACTAGAGGACATTTCCTGTTTTCATTTGGGTTCCAGACTATTTTCCCCAGTCAAGATTAATAGATTAATAGCATTTTGGTTGGTATAGTTTACGTTGTATCCTGGTTTCCGGTATTTGTGGACGGCGGCGTCATCCGAAGCCTTGCTTCTCCAAGGTAATAATAATAAATCCACGACTGGTCTTGCTCCCCCACCCGCCACGCCGCAACACCAAATTTTAGTGTCACCGCATGGCACATGTACGAACGGCAGATGACCCCGAAGAGATGTTTGTGGCGAAGCTTGTGGTGAAGCTTGTGGCGAGGCTTGTTTTGTTACAGCCTTGCAGCCCTGGAGGGACACGTTTTGGCGTGTTGCCGCTGCACTCGCGCACGCACTAATGGCCGACTGGACGATGCCCAGCAGACTATCGCCAACTGGCTTATCTGAGCCGTCAAGGGGAGAGTGGCTGCCTCCCAGATGCCGGACCGCCAGAGGCACTCGAGAACAGCCGGGTAATGACCACGGAACTCGGCGGTTTGTTGATGCCACCCCGCTCACGGCGGACGAACCGACATGTGCAAGACCCTGCGTGGCACGACCGTGGCCGTGTTCCAGGGGATGCCACACCTTCGGGGCAACAACCTTCGGGGCAACGCTGCGCAAAGGGAACTTTTGGGGCGGCTGCAGGCCAAGCCCGAGCCCATGCAGGTGCAGTGGCCGGATCGCGTGGTCTGCGGGCCTCAGGCGGACGGGCAGACGCTGGGAGAACGGGGAGCAGCCCCTGACGACGGCCAACGCGCAGCATCGCGTCGCCGGCACCACGCAGACCAGCAGCGCCGTCGTCGACCGGCAGCGCCGTCGTCGACCAGCGCCGTCGTCGACCAGCACCGCGTCGACCTCGTTACTTCGTGCCTCGCGGCAATGGCCGCTGTTCGCAGGTACTTCGGCGCGTGGTGTGGAAGCGTGCGCGGCGCACCACCGCCCCGCCTCTCCCGTCTCCACTCCCTGCCGCCGGCCTGACGGCGCAGCGAATCATGCCCCGACGCCCCCCCCAAGCCACGGCCTCTAGTGGCTCTGACAGCTGCTGGGCATCGGACGCTCGCGACAGACGACGGCTTACCCCGCCGCGAGCTGCCCGTTGTGACCTGGACCTGATGCCATGCTCGCGGGCCAACACGTCCCGAAAGCTCGAGCCTGGTTGGGAGTGACGCGAGACTCTGCATCGCTGAGTCGGGCATCCCCCAGCCCGGCCTGGCTGGGGTATAAGCCGTGCCCGCCCAGCAGCGTCGCGCGTGCGCCGGCCAAGGTGTGGCCGTCTCCTCTCGTCGTCATCGTCACCTCCGCATCCCCGTTGCTTCGCTGGAGATCGCTGCATCCGGTTCCAACAACAACTGTCATCTGGACTGCCGCCTCCGGTGCGGCTGCCATCTCACGTGTTGCTTCCTTCGCCAGCTTCACTTACACCATCTCCTCCGGCGTCCGCGTCCCCGCCGCCTTGCCTGATTCCAGTCTGGTTGCCCGAGGCCTGTCGTTTGCTCTACGCCCGAGGCGACATCTCTCTCCTCTGTCTTAGCACCACTTCCGTGACGCCTACGTCACACCAGCCTGGACCCTCTCGCCGCGAGCGGTGAACTTGTCATTCATACGGGTGCCTGGGCAGATGCTCGGGCCGTCCCCTGTTCCCGCTCGCTCGCTCGCCTCCCGACGCTTGACCTCCCGACGCTTGACCTCCCGGACGACCTCGTCTGCCCATTATGACGGGAGCAGTTTCCACCCCTCGCTACAGCCACGAGGACCTTGAGACGGCATCGATCCGCTCTGTTGCTCCCTCGTACGGTAAGGAACTCACCTACCCGGCCCCATTTCCATGTATATCAAGTCCCCACCGCCGCCTCACGCCACGAGATGGAGGCTGACGTGACCTGTCTGCAGTGTCCAACGCACCGTCATATCACTCCACTGCCCAAAACACCGATGCCGCTCCCGCCTACACCCCCAGAACGGGCTCTTCGTCGGCCACCAACCCCCGGGCCCGGAACGAGACCTCGATGCCGCGCATGCGAGTCGGCCTCCCTCCCATACCCCCTGCCTCGCCGCAGACCATTATGACCCTGCACAACTTCCGCATCCCCACGTGGTCCGCCAACAACGCCGTCGCAGCCCGTCACTACCGAAACGTAGCCGAGAGACGCATCACCGACGGCAGGTACCCATCCAACGACCCCACGAAGCGGAGCGAGCCCAACGATCGGTCTCTGGAGAGCCAACCCGACGACGCCGGCGAGGTTAGACCGCTGGAGGATCCCTACCTGGTCGGTGAAGTGGCTGCTGCGCAGGCCCGCCGCGAGAGACTTGACCGCGAGTCGGGCGATGACATTCTTATCCGAGAGGACAGGCAGTGGGACTGGCTACTTGGTAACGAGAGGATATTGCACCACCCTGTTGTCTGATGCTGACATGTCCGCCAGGTCAAATGAAGGACTGGGACGAGCGGGAGAGGAGTTGGGCCCGGTTCCGCCGCGACGTCGACAACGGCCAGCGCAAGAAGCTCCTACGCCGTATCGGCGGCCGTCTGCTCTCCTAGGCCCGAGTCCACGTTTTGAAGCACCGTGTTTAGCTGCACACTGCTCCCGGACCGGCGGCTAATGCTTTTTTTCTTTCCATGACCCGTTTGGACGAAACCATGAACGCATATGACGGCGCAAATGTCTAGGATGGACTGTTCGGCGCATTCGTCTTCGGAGCTTTGGTGCAATCATCTTCACTCTCATGCTCGGGGTCTGCGTCGAGTACTACGGGTACTTCGTGTGGGTTGCATAGTCGGGCGGCTTTCATGTCTCTCATTAAGCTCGCTCTGCTCTCTGCATATCATGGGTCGGTATCGGTAGCTCTTCTGAGGGTAGAAAACCCAACTCAACAAGACAAGTCCGACTGCTGTTGTAGGCGTCGTGGCATGTGTGACCCAAAACGTAGCTACTATTGCAGCCAGCACTGCTTGATTCTGTAACACGCCGAGTCTGAGCTCTACCTGCCGGTCGTAAATTCACATGCCCCATGCAGGCGGCTATTAATACATTGCTCCTGCTGTCTGACGACGGCACGATCATCTTGCGCGTGCATTGTACAACGCAAGGCATGTATTCGATACTGTGTCCGCATGACGCTCAGCCCTTGCTGCGCGAGTTGAGGAGCAGGGCAACAATGAGACTGCACGACGATTAGCCCCTCGGTCGCTCAAACGCTCCCATGAAGCATACCCGTAGAGACCCAGAACTTCGCCGAAAATAAGGATGAGGATCATGCCGACAAAGATCCTGGACTGCTCCATGTAGGCCCGAACGCCAGTGTCACCGACGATGCCGATGCAGTAGCCCGCCGCGAGGCCGGTCATACCGACTGCGATACCGCATGCCAGATGCATGAAACCCCTGCTACATGTTAGACGACTGAGACGGGCGGCCGATATTGGGATTCGTGGGAGACGTACGCGAACAGGGAGTAGCTTTCGTTGCCCGGCGGGTTCAGGTCCTGCGCGATGAGGACGGATATGACGAGCGAGTAGACGGCGATGATACCGGACATGACGACGGGAATCAGACACTGATCGCCGTGTTAGACATTGTCGGCTTCGTTTGCGCATGCATCTTCAGCGTTACCTTCATGATGAGGTCCGGTCGGAACGTGCCCACGCCAGCAATGCCGATGCCGGACTTCGCGGTACCGTAGGCAGCGCCGATGGCTGTATACCCCGTTTAGAATCCACATGGAAACGTGGACGATGCGTCCGGGGGGTGGGCGAAGAATGGCTTACATCCGAAGATCATGGCGGACGCGATGCCAGCCTGCGACGGGCCGCATTAGCACCTTGAAGCTCGTGTCCACCGATGCTGGACCGCACTTACCATCCCAAAGAAGGGGGCGAACCTGGGCGCGAGCTCTGAATCCATCGTGAGGAGGAGGGCTGTTGGCAGAGGAGGAACAACGGCGGAGGTGTCGAGGTTGGCGACCTGACGGAGCCTGGGGCGCGAAGTACGACGTAGACGTCGCCGGTCCGGCTGCTGGCTGGTTGAGAGCTTAACATGGCGGCCAATCACATGCCGGGCGCCCTCCTGACCAGGCACGTGATTTACCTGCTCCCCTTATCGTTGGCGGTTGCCGCTAAGCCTAGGAAGGAGGGTCCAAACCTAACAGTCACTGCCGGGTTTAGGCGACTTTGGGCCGGTGACAGCGATACATGGCCGTCGGGTCCCTTCCAACTCGGACATTTGGACGGCATGCGCGAGGAAACGAAGGCGCTGCAAAGATGCACCGGTCCTCAGAGCGTAGAGCATCAAGAGCCGCGCGGGCAAATAGAATGCAACGGTCGCTAGCGAAGCCCCCTGGCCGCTGTGCATCATTGTGCCGCAGCGATGGCCGGCCCCCCCCAATACGCCGGCTGAAAGTACTAGCCCTGGTATTGCATACGGCGTCGCTACAAGCAGCCCTCGAGACCACCCAACCCAAGCTTACTGTCACTCACCAGGCACGGCGCAGGAGAACAGCGCAGGATTCTGGGCCGAGCCAGAACTAGACAGGACGGCAGGCGTCAGGCGGTGCACCTGCAAACCCTCTCTCTTGGACCACCACCCACCGCGGCCACCCGTCGACGCCCACCCGTCGACGCCCACCCGTCAACGCCCACCCTTCGCCTGGGCCTCGTCGCGATCGCCAATTGCCTGCTTCGTCCGGCAGCACATTCCTGTGCCCGCTCATGCTGATGCCCGCGTCCTGACGCCTTTGTCCTGCGCCTCGCTCCCCCCCCGAACGCCCCCAGAACGTGCGAGCGAGCGGAGGATCCTTGGGCAGGGACCCCGACCCAGCCTCGAGTGCTGCTGCTCGGACGAGCATTGCTCCCTCACGCAAACTCACTCGCGTCGTCCCGCGTGGCAAAACGAGTCGGCCACGCATCCCGCATCTACACGAGGCCGCCTCAGTCCCCCGCAATCGAGGCACCGGCCAGCCTCCACGTCGACCGACGGCGGCGCTGCTCCCCGTCGACCGTCGACTGTCCGGACGTCCGGTCAGCCGCGATTTTGAGCTCTTGCCTGCTGGCGGCCCTCGAGGCATCGCAACGGTTGGTTTGCCCTGCTCGTGGTGTTTTCGACGCCTCCCTCGATTGCCCTGCCCGCTGACACGGGACCGCAGCTGTCACCATGGCCGATTACCAATATGATCCTCGAGCGGCTGCGCAACAACCCCCACCCCGTGGCTACCCCGATGCCAACAACCACCAGCGAGATGCCGCCTTCTCCAACATCTTTGGCGCCGCTCCTCCGCCCGGGCGGTCCCAGACAATAACGTCGTCTTCGCATGCCGCCATGATGGATCAGGGACGGACGCAGACCATGGCGATGGGCCCAGGCCCAGGCCCGCATCGCCAGCCTCCACCGCGGCCGCCGCAGGGATTCTACGGCGATCGCGAACTCATGGCCGCGAGAAGCCGACAGAGCGACTCGAGCGGGTACTATCCCAGCCAGCGGGCCTCCTCTGGCAGCCAAGTGCCGTCTCCTCAGGCGCAGTACATGCAACAGCAGCAGCAACAGCAGCAGCAGCAACAGCAGCATCAGCAGCATCAGCAGCATCAGCAACAGCAGCGGCATCAGCAGCAGCAGCAGCAGCAGCAGGCCAGGCGGCCTTATCCCGGCCCTGGAGGCCCGCCTCCTCCTCGATTCGAGTCTCGAAGCCCTCCGGCACAGGCTGCCGGAGCGAGATATCAACCATCACAGAGGCCCTATCAGGGCGGGCCCGGGCCTGCACTGAACAACGACCCTTATCGCTCCCAGTCTCTCGCCTCTGCGCCGCGCCAGCAAATGTACCACCCGCCGCCGAGCTCCTACCAGCAGTCGCCCGCGAGCCATTTTCGACATGCTCAGTACAACAACCAGAACTCGGCGAGGACAACGGCCCAGGGAAGAGTGGTCCCGGAACGACACGAAGACCGCTCCATGTCCATGACTGGCACGTATCATCCGCAGGACAGAGATGCCCATCAAACCATGAGCGGCCGGGTCATTCCGAACCGACGGGGTCCGGCAGAAGCGCCCATGTCGCATGGCTATCCGCCGCAGAATGGAGGATACCCAAGTGCTCCGGGCGCACAGACACGCACCACGAGCATGGCCTCGTCCACCGGCGCCCCTGATCATTCTAGGACGATTTCGATGGCGTCCAGCATCGCACCCACGATAGCTACGTCTGAGTCTGATGCCACTACGCTGGTCCAGCGCCCCTCGAGCAAGTCGGTCGAGGGCGAGCGGCCTGCCACGGCGACCAAGATACGACCTCCCCTGGTATATCCAGCTCTGCTCTCCAAAGTCGCAGAGTGCTTCCGACGAAAGATCATCATAGGCGATCGAACAAAAAACGAACTTACCTACAAAAACGCCTTTAGCGGTTCCGAAGCGGTCGATGTCCTGTCATATATTATCCGGACCACGGACCGAAACCTAGCCCTGCTCCTTGGCCGAGCCTTGGACGCGCAGAAATTCTTCCACGATGTAACGTACGAACACCGGCTGCGAGACGCGCAGTCGGAAATGTACCAGTTCAGGGAAAGCCTGATGGACGAACCAGAGGATAAGTCTCCAGTAAACGGTGTCTTTGTTTTGCTCTCGGAGTGCTACTCGCCGACTTGCACGAGAGACCAACTCTGCTACTCCATCGCCTGCCCTCGAAGGTTGGAGCAGGTTTCTAGGCTGAATTTGAAGATGGGCCCCGGCCTACGCAAGGAAGACTCTGCAAACGTCAATGACGACGAGGTCGACAAGACTGACGAGCAGAAGCTCTGGATCAACTCGGTTCCCAAGGAAATCGCCGATGCCGTGAGTGAGAGGGAGAAGAAGAGGCAAGAGGTTATCTCGGAAATCTGCTACACCGAGCGCGACTTTGTCAAGGACTTGGAGTATCTCCGCGACTTCTGGGTCCTTCCTCTGCGGTCCAAGGCGTCGCCGATCCCCCTGCAGCGCCGAGAAAGGGTCGTCAAGAATATCTTTAGCAACATTGTTGATCATCCCAGCATCCACAACGTCAGCTCACGGTTTGCGTCTTCCCTGACGGTTCGGCAACAAAAGGAGCCCATTGTCCACAACATTGGCGACATCTTCCTCGAATACGCGCCGCAGTTTGAGCCCTTCATCTATTACGGCTCCAGGCAGCTGGAGGGAAAGTTCGAGTTTGAGAATGAGCGATCCATCAACCCCTTCTTCAGCAAGCTCGTTGATGAGATTGAGCGGCGTAAGGAGTCGAGAAAGTTGGAGCTCAACGGCTATCTCACCAAGCCCACCACGCGTCTTGCTCGGTATCCACTCCTGCTCGAGAACGTGCTTAAGTACACAGAAGGCGAGAACTCGGACAAGGAGGACATACCCAAGGTGCTTACCATGATTCGAGATCTTCTCGGAAGAGTCAACACCGAGTCCGGTAAGGCAGAGAATCGGTTCAACCTGAAGCGGCTCCACGATCAGCTGCGGTTCAGGCCCAACGAGAGGGTCGATCTCAAACTCACGGAAGAGGGCCGGGAGCTGGTATTTAAATGCATGCTGAAGAAGTCGCCGACCGATCCCTCGGAGATCACGGCATTCCTGTTCGACCACGCTGTGCTGCTCGTACGCATCAAGCAGAGTGGGAAGAATGAGGAGATCAAGGCATATCGACGCCCCATCCCATTGGAGCTCCTCGCGATCCGCGAGATGGATGAAGTCATTCCCGTCCAGGGCATCAAGCGCTCCTCTTCGAGCCTGATCCCGTCGATCAGGACTAACAACTCGGAAACTAAGAAAGGAGAAGGATGGCCCATCACCTTTCGCCATCTGGGCAAAGCGGGATACGAGCTCATTCTCTTTGCCGCGAACCAGGCCGCCCGCAAAAAGTGGCTCGAGTTTATCGACAACGCGCAGCAGCGACTTCGTGGTCGCGCCGACTTCTTCAACACGACCATCATCTCCAGCAACTTCTTTGTGGGCCCCAACCAGATCAACTGCGTCACGCCCTTTGGTAAGCATGCTCGCAAGTCCTCGTGACAAGGAGACTGGCGCTGACGATAAACAGACGGTGGACGCAAGCTTCTGTTCGGCACGGACAGCGGCATCTATCTGTCGGACCGCAAGAACAGGGAGCAGGTTCCCAGGAGAGTGCTGGAGACTACCAACGTCACCCAGATTGACATCCTGGAGGAGTATCAGCTCCTGCTAGTGCTGTCGAACAAGACGCTGCAGTCGTACTCGCTGTCCGCCCTGAACCCTGACGAGCCGGCCCCTTCCAGGCGACCAAAGAAGATTCAGAACCACTGCAGCTTCTTCAAGACTGGAATCTGCCTGGGCAGGCATCTCGTGTGCTGCGTCAAGTCCTCGGCGTTGTCGACGACCATCAAGGTGTTTGAGCCCAACGACGCCATGACCAAGGCCAAGAAGCAAAAGGGCCTGGGCAAGTTCATGGCTGGCGGCCAAGACGAGCTCAGGCCGTTCAAGGAGTTCTACATCCCCACCGAGTCGTCGTCGGTCCACTTCCTCAAGTCGAAGCTCTGCGTGGCGTGCGCCAGGGGCTTCGAGGTGGTGTCGCTCGAGACGCTCGAGACGCAGTCGCTCCTGGATCAGGCCGACACCTCGCTCGACTTTGTTGCGCGCAAGGAGGGAGTGAAGCCCATCCACATTGAACGTCTCAACGGGGAGTTCTTGCTCAATTACTCGGAATTCTCCTTCTTCGTCAACAGGAACGGGTGGCGAGCGCGACCCGAGTGGCGCATCGACTGGGAGGGCACCCCGCAGAGCTTTGCCCTCAGCTACCCCTGGATCCTTGCATTTGAGCCCAACTTCATCGAGCTGCGGAGCATCGAGAACGGCGCGGTTCACATTGTGCCCCACAAGAACATTCGGATGCTTCACAGCAGCACTCACGAGGTATGCCGCGGCGGGCTAGACCCCTCTTCTCCTGGACCTTGTCACTGACGACGCTTTAGATTTTGTTTGCATACGAGGACGAGCGAGGAGAAGACGTCGTCGAGGCCATCGATTTTTGGAAGATGAACCGAAAGTCGGAAATGCTTCCCGCGTCCGCCTCTTCCCCCCAGCTCAGCAACACGGTATCCCCACGATAGTCCTCATACCCCCCTCCCACTTGAGCAAACTTAGACTAGAATCCCTTCCAGGAAATTCATCTTGTATCACTTGACGGCATCCCGAGTGCGCCACTTCTATTCCCGACCGCGGCCCTCGTCGACTGGTAACGAAGAGATTGTCGAAGCGAACATTGTTTAGTATACGGCTTATTCGCGGAGAAGTGCAGGAACGCATCCTGGGCTCCTGGCCCGGGACTGGAGAGCAAGGGGCAGAGTGTGCCGTAGCGAGGTGGTGTATCGATTTTCAAGCCACACCGCGGCGCAGTGTGGCTTGCTTCGTCGGATGGTTCCTTGTTCTCACCATTTTTTTATCCGCCCTGCTCAGCAACAACCCCCAGTGGGTGGGCTGGAGGCGGAACGGAGGGGGAGGAGACGGGCGCGAAAGGGGAAAGGGGTGCGCCGGAAGGGATTAGCGATGTGTGAATGTGAAGCAAATGGCATTTTTCGTGACTGAGCGGTCGGAGGCGGGCTTAATCGGGGCGGTGGGACGGGCGGGTTATTCTAATTTGCGCGTACATGGATCCGAAAGCACTCGTTGGTGAGCGACGTCTGATGCTGGTGACGTTGATGAGCGTCTTTGGCGGCCCGTTGTCTTACGGTGCCCCTGAGGTCTGATACGGGGCTAGAGCACATGTTGTAACCACGAAGCAGCATCGCGCGATATCGTCCTCGGGAGAGGTCACAGCCGCAGCTCGGGAGATGCTCCCTGAGGCCTCGCAAACCCATCCACGACCCTGCCGCCAACGACGTCCACGGCCGCCCAGCGCTGCTCCCTGCGCAGCCAGTGGCCCGTCCCGCCCTGCCAGAGGCCCATGTCGTCGAGCAGCACCTCCACGACGGTCACGTATCTCGGGGCGGCGGCGGCCGCAGGGCGTGTCACTGCCGCCGCGTCGTCCTTGGCCCTGGGCACGCGCGCGCAGAGCAGGTGCAGGTCGAGCAGCTGCGCGAAGACGAGCCCGAAGCTGGGCTTGTCCCCGCGGAGGGCGGGTGCCGGCGCGGCGCAACCGGGGAGCGGCGGCGGGTGGAAGACGGAGCGCAGGGTGGGCTCGAGCGGCGGCCTCGGGGGCGCGCCGGCGGACGGCGTGGCGGTGGTGGAGTTGAGGAGCAGGACGAGCGGGTGCGAGGGCAGGCTGCGCGAGAGGTGGCGCAGGTGCGCGCCGAGGAGCTGCAGGGCCGTGTGGGCGGCCGACTTCTCGCGCTGGGTGAAGAGGCTGGTGAGGAGGGCGGAGAAGCGCGCGACGAGGACGACGCTCGGCGGGCGTCGCGCGTCTGCTTCGCGACGGCGTGGCGGCGGCGATGGGGGCGGCGGCGATGGGGGCGACGACGCCGACGCCTCGTCCTGGCTGTCCTGGATCTCGGAAACGGGCGACCTCGCTGGACGACGGTCCGCCGCCGCCGCCGCCGATGCTTCTGCCGCCGAAGCACGGATGGAAGCCGGCGGCGGCGATCCCCCCGGCGCGTCCAGATCGGCCAGCACCTCCCACAGCCCATCCAGGTCGAAGACGCACGACAGCCTCACCCGCTCCAGGCACGCCCGCGCCGCCGGCCGCCCGCGCGCCTGCGCCGCGTCCACGCCCCTCGCCCCCATCTCCGCCGCGATGCCCTCCCGCAGCGCGCGCAGCAGCACCCCCGCCGCCGGCCGCGGCGTCACCACCAGCGCCGTCGCCGCGGCGTCGTCGAGGAGCGCGCCGACGAGCACCTGCAGCCCCAGCTGACCCCCTCCCCCCGGGCGTCAGTCAGCGGCTCTGCGGAGACGAGGCGGAGGGGAGCATGGGAGACGCACCACCAGCCCAAACGCGTCCTCCTCCTCGGCACTCACGCCCACGACGCAGCCCCTCTCCAGCCCGCCCCCCAGCAGCACGTAGTCGTCCAGCTGCGCGCACCCGCTGCGGCACGGGCCCCGCGCGCGCGCCTCGTTCCGGCGCGCCGCTTCCCTCGCCGCGAGCCTGGCCGCGGGCAGGGGCTCGGGGGGGAAGTGCTGCGAGCTCGCCGGGGTGTCCATGGCAGAGCTGTGGAAGCGGGTGCAGGAGGTGGATGGAGACGGAGCGGGAAATGCCCAAAATCCCCAGGGAGCCAGCCTGTCCCAATCAGGGCCGTCACGTCAGCCAGCCGCCAGGAGCCTCACCACCACCACAACCAGGGGCGCCTCCTCTGCATCCTTCATTCACTTCACACAGACCCCCCTCTGTAGAATAACAAAAAGGCTTTATTCGTAGCAATCTGCCTAGGGATTCTCTGGCAATCAATGTCCTGCCCTCGTCATCCGCGACCCTGTCCATCGAACCGTGTTTGAAAGTGTTCAACAAGCGTTGCACATCTGTCCCACCGAGAGTACCTAGGACTGGTGGCTGGACTTCTCGGTGCACGTGCCGTCGTTGCCCTCTGTCCGTGTCCCCATTTGCGGACGTCGGGGGCCGTTGGCTCTCGGGTCATGGCCCCTATGCAGCAAGGCAAGTTGCCATTGCTCCCGTCATCGAACCATTCGCATTGCGCATACAATGTGACCCGACTCTCTGCTCTCGTGGCATCTCTGCTCTCATGGCATCTCTGCTCTCGTGACATCTCTGCTCTCGTGGCATTTCTGCTCGCGTGGCATCTCTGCTCTCGTGCCAGCTCTGCTCTCGTGGCACCAAGCGGGGCCCTCTTCAACTCGGAGAGACATGCCCCAGCCTGCTGCTGACGGCCAAAGCTCCCGTCGTGCCCTTTCTCGCCACTACATGGCGGTTCCGGGACTTGGCACCTGGCCGCTGTCGGTATTCCTGGGTCGTCGCCCGCCCTTCAAGCTCTTCATTCGGCCCAGGATGCCCGAGGGCTTGGCCGGGGCATCCTCCGTGGGCGTCGTCGCGGTTGCGTCCGTCGTCGCTCGTCGCTCCAGCAGTCCGCCCGACATTCGACGCGGCACGGGAGGGGGGGGGCTGGTTGGCGGCGCGACGGCGTCCTGGGGCTTGACGCTGATGCTGTCGCCGCCCTTGTCAAACTCGGCGGAGAAGGGGTTCGGATCAGACCCGACGCTCGCGCCCGTTGGCATGGAATCCGGCGACCGCTTGCCATATGCGCCTTCGGGGTTCGCCATCCGTCCAGAGGGTGCAAAGTCCCCTCGCGGGCCCTTGTTGATGTGCCGGATGCGCTGCGCCAGCGACTTCTTGCGTTGGATGCCGCCGTTGGTGAATTCCTGCGCCTGCTCCGCCTCATGCTTGGCAATCGCCGTTCTCGCGGCGGGGGTGCCCTCGAGGAACGTCGAGGTGCCTAGGCCGTAGCTCTCGTCGCCGTGGACCACGTTGCCTCGCGCAATTGGGTCGAATATCGCCGCCTCGGCACTAGACGGCGCCGTGTAGGTGTAACCGTTCTTGTTCCTCCCGCCTCCAGCGTAGTCGCGGAACGCCTCATCCGTACCATTGCCCATGAACACTGCATGATCGGGGTTCAGGTTGAGGGGGCCTGCGCCGCCAATCGAGTTGTTGAGGGAGTCCTTGGGAAACGCCTGCATGGGGGCCCGGCGGCTGCTCTGGCGGTTTCGGTGAGGGTTCAGAGCGTCAAAGGGACCGTCGTGGTGGAACACTGGCAATCGGTCAGCAAACGGTGCCTGACACCCAGGTGATGATGACAGCAAACATACGCCCCGTTCCATAAATGCTAGTGGCGTCGAGCTGATCGATGATATCCAGTCGACGACTCGGCCGAGTCGACTTGCTCTTGTCCTTGCCCTCACGGCCGTCACGAGCCTGGCGAGAGTCACGAGGGGGTTCACGACCTTCGCGGCCCTCACGACCCGACGAACGGCCCTCGCGCTCGCGGCGCTGGCGATCGCGCATCCGCTTGGCCTCAATCAATTTCATCTCGTCCTCTGTGAGGGGTTGGGCGTTCAAGTCCACGACGGAGGACTCCGAATTTCGTCGTGGGCGCCGCTGCGGCTGCGGCTTTCGCTGAGGGGACTCCGAAGGGCCTGGTCGGGAGCCGCTTGCCTGTGGCTTTCGGGCCCTCAACGCCTCTTCCTGGGATCGCGTGGGGCGGTGGTTGCCGCTGGGTGGCCTGGTGAGCGGCTGGTTCTCCCCTCGGCGGGGAGCTGGCTGGCGATCCACGGGGCGACGCTGCGCAGGAGGAGCGACGGCCGGCTTCCCGGTTGGCTTCTCGGCCGGCTTCTCGGCCGGCTTCTCGGTTGGCTTCTCGGTTGGCTTCTCGGCTGGCTTCTCGGCTGGCTTCTTGTCGTCGAGAGACAGGGAAATCTGCGATTCGTGGAGAGCCAGGGAATTCTGTGATTCGTGGCGGTTAGCTCATCGCCGGCCAGTCGTAAAGTCGCGTGATAGGCCACACGAGAGATTCGTAGGACGTGAACATGGTTTCAGAGACAAACCACGGGCGAGGTGGGGAAGGCTGGACGTACAAAGATCTCTTCTGCCCACAGAGGCTTGGAATCGGAGTGGTTCGACATGGCGCCGGGCGACTTGAGGGGCGGTGCGACCTGGTCGAGGAAGGGGTTCCGCGACAAGGGGCGGGGAGGAGGATCGTCGAACGGAGAGGCCGGCGAGGCAAAGGCGGCATCGATGCTCGAAGGCGAAGCGGCTCGATTGCGAAAGGGGTTGTTGGAGGGGAGATTGAGGGAGGCGCCGGCAGACTGCGTGGCGGCAGACCGCGTGCCAGCTGGCTGTTGCCCTGTTCAAAGAGAAAGTGATGAGCAAGCGGCCAGGTGCAGATACGGAAGCGGGTGACGGCGCAGAGCGGCGAGCGGCGAGCAACGTGAAACACGACAATCTCTCCACCGGGCAGAGCAGAGACGGACGGCGGCTGATGGGCGGGACCCTGGACCGATGGCAATGCGCGCCAAGCGTGCCGGTCCTTGCCTGCCTGCCCGATGCTCGACGGTATTGGCTGGGCCGGGATCGGGGAAGTCAAGGCTGGAGAGGAATCCTTGCCAAGGGAGACGAGGGAGGGAGGCGAGAGGATGCCGCAAGGGTGCAGCAGAAGTCGAGGCGTATGGAACGGGGCGCCCGGGGGAGGGGAGGGGAG
>NRSZ01001267.1:7111-22749 GCA_002901185.1 Tolypocladium capitatum | reverse complement strand
CGATGAGCTATACGAGGAGGCCGGGATGCAGCAGACGGTGAGGAAGCTGTTCCGCGAGATGACGATAGATGGGGAGGGCGGCGGGGGGGACGACGGCCTGAGGGACTTGGTGGCCGTGGATGCGGGCCGGAGTATCGAGGAGGTAGCTGACGAGATTTGGGGGAGGGTGAGGGAGAGGGTAAGGCAGGTTGACCATGGCGAGATAGGACGTATGGTGAGGATATTGCCGTGAGGGACATACGTAGGACTAGCTATCCGGGCAAACACTAACGGCATCCCGAAAGTAGCAACTAGCAAGTATTCAAAACTATACTACATAATCATCGCTATAAATGTTCAAATATACGCTACCGCTATAGCTACCTTCACGTTCTAAACCTGTCATATTTACCACGTATCGGGGCCTAGGGGCTTCGTAATACCCGGGATAAACGTCCGCGTAAGAGCCGTGCCGTTGTTATCGAGCATATTGAAGGGCGCCGTGTTGCCCTACTAGCTAGGGAAGGGGGGGGGTGCCTATACCGAGGGCAAGGCTGACGACGACGACGCATAGTCGCGAGCCGATATCGAGGGAGCTGGAGAGGATGTAGATGTACTCGGCTGTCGGGCAATGGTTAGCATGGGCACAACCCCCGGTTGGGCTGGCGTCTGAGCCCTGGAGGGGGTTCTTGTTGGCCTGCACGGGCTCGGCTTCGACGATACGAGAATTGCGCCCGGCGACTTGAGATTCTTGTACGCCTACATGACAACGCCGACAGCCGGAATGAACACGAGCCGTTGACACTACGAGCACGGATTTCGTACGAAGTACTGGCCTTAATAAACTCTACTCGAAGAGGGGGAGGCAATAGGTGCGCAGGATCCCGCGCATTTAATCTCACGCGGGTGCCGTGTAGGTTATATAAGCCTCTCTCTGTCGGCGGGCGATTGAAGGCATCAAGGGCAATTCGAGGCATCACGGGCAATTCGGGGCATCACGGGCAATTAGACTATCGATAAACTGGAAGAAGGTAGCCTAGAGCGATGAGACGGCCGTTGTTCGGCGCGAGGCTTACAGACGCGCCCGGGCGCGGCCCTATGCGGTCCCGCCCTGACCTGGCTGCTGAGAAAGCACTGTTACAAGCGCGAGCCCCTTCTTGGTGCCTTAGCGAGGACTTTACATGGATCCGACCCCGCCAGGTCAGCGTCCGTCATCAGCCGCACGCACGCACATCGTCGACTCGCAGCCGTCATCCATTTCCACCTCGCTCGTTCTGGCGACGTCCACCTTCACGTCCCCTGTGTGCACTGTCCAGCCTTACCCTGATCTACCTAGGTAGGTATTTGTCGCTGCCACGTACGAAGTACCTAGTCCCCATCAGCCGTAGCTGCACGCATCAGCTCCTCAGCCACCGTCGACACATCCCGCCGAAGACGCGCCCTCAAAGTTAGCCCAGGCCAGCGGCGAGCCCAAGCAGCCCACCCCATTCGTCCCGGCCTGCTAATTTCTGCCTCTTGGTCCTCCCCCAGGCTCCTCTTCTCCTCAGGCCCCCTCCCTGCCCCAGTCCCCCAGTCCTTGCGGCTGTAGGGCTCCTCCGTCTCACTCGTTCCTCACCAACTGCCTCTGCTTCCTGCATCGTCGCCCCCTCTCCCCGTGTCCATATGAGCTCTATGAACTCCCGCCTCAAAGGCTTCGGGTTTAGGAAACGCAAATCAGCCGCCAGCCTCCAGACGACCGACGGGGTCCTTCCCATCAGCATCCCGTCGCCCGGCCAAGCACCTCAACTCCAGTTCCCGCACCCCGGCCAGACGCCTCCCCTCGGCGCCTCGTCGTCGACCACGAGTCTTCCCATGAATCACCCCGGCCAGGGCAACCGCCCGCCCAGCTACTCGGCCAACTATCCTCCCGGGCCTCCCGGCGACCGCACCAGCCCGCACCAGGGCCCCAATCGCACCCCGCCGAGCCAGATGGCTGGGGGGCCGCCTCCCATCAACACCAACGCCCCCGTCGGCTACCCGCCCAGCATGGCTCCCATGGGCCAAGGACCGCCTGGCTTCGGTGGGCAGGCTGGCTATCCCCCTGGGGCGCCGCCGCCGCCCGGCCCCGTCGCGCAGCAGTTTCAGCGAACCAACCCCGCCGCCGAGGTCGAGGGCGCCAGCAAGAGCAAGGCCCAGCTGATTGTCGGCATCGATTTCGTCAGTACCGGGCATGATGCATTACCCGTTGGGGGCGACTAACACCCGTTCCAGGGCACCACCTTTTCCGGCGTCGCGTTTGCGTTTGCGACCAACAACGAGGCCAAGGAGGACATCATCTCCGAGTGGCCAGGCGCAGGCTCATACACCAAGCAAAAGGTCGGTCTGCGTTCCGCGTCCTCTGTCGACTTGCGCCGAGGCTAACAACGGGCGCTGCAGATCCCGACCGTTCTCTACTACGACCAGTATCAGAAGGTGGTGGGCTGGGGACCCGATATCGCCGACGCTCTCGCACCGACGGGCTACCCCAAGCCTGGCGTGCAAAAGGTGGAGTGGTTCAAGTTGCAGCTGATGCTCAGCGGCAACACCTACATCGACCCCATCAACCTGCCTCCCCTGCCCCCGGGCAAGTCCGAGATCGATGTCGCCGCCGACTACCTCTTCAAGCTCCGGCAGGCAATGCGCTCGGCGCTGCAGAAGACTCTGGGCGAGGTCTTCAACCGAGAAGAGCGCAACATCCGGTATTACCTGACGGTGCCCGCCATCTGGAACGACGCCGGCAAGGCGGCCACGCGAGCTGCGGCCATTCAAGCCGGGTTCCTCCGCGACGAGAACGACAACCGCCTGACGCTGATTTCCGAGCCCGAAGCCGCCGCCCTGTTCTGCTCCAAGACGGGACTGTTGAACCTCAAGGTGCACGATGCCGTGTTGATTGTGGACTGCGGTGGTGGTACGGTGGATCTGATCGCCTACGAAGTCGAGGAAGAGAACCCCTTTACCGTCGCCGAGTGCACGGCCGGATCTGGCGACTCGTGCGGTTCCACGGCACTGAACCGCAACTTCAGCAACATCCTGCGCACCAAGATCCGCAAGATGAAGCTGCCGGATGGATCCAAGACTGCCGGACGTGTCTACGCCAAGTGCATCATGGACTTTGAGAACAGAATCAAGGCCGATTTCCGCAACAACGGCCAGAAGTGGGCCGTCGACGTCGGTATCGAGGCCGAGTTCCCGGAGGCCGGCATCGAGGAGGGCTACATGACCTTCACCAACGAGGAGATTCTGCAGTGCTTCGAGCCCGTCGTGAACCGAATTCTGGAGCTGGTGCGGAACCAGATCATTGCTATCCAGGCCCAGAACCGGACGCTGCAGAACATCTTGGTCGTCGGTGGTTTCGGCGCGTCCGAGTACCTGTTCCAGCAGATCAAGCTCCACGTGCCTCCTCAGTTCCAGTCCAAGGTGGTCAGGCCCATGGACTCGGTGGCGGCCATCGTCAAGGGCGCCGTCACGGCCGGCATCACCGAGCGCATCATCACGCACCGCGTTGCTCGCCGACACTACCTGATGGCCACCCTCCAACCCTTCAAGGAGGGATACCACCCCGAGGCCTACCGGGTGCCATCTCTGGATGGAAAGGACCGATGCAAGTTTACGCGACAAATTTTCGTGCAAAAGGGCCAGAAGGTCAAGAACGGCGAGCCCGTCAAGGTGTCCTTTTTCCGTCAAGTTGCCCCGGGTGCCACCCTCATGTACGAGGACGTACTGTATGCCTGCGACGACGACGTGTGTCCCGAGTACACCAAGGATCCTCGTACGTCGTTATTCCCGCGCCAGACGAAGCACGCTGTGTCTTGCTAACCTTCTGAATCAGGCATCAAGGAAGTCGTTACGCTCACCTCGGATCTGTCCCGCAAGAACCTCGAAAAGGACTTTGAACGAATGGACACGCCTCAAGGAACCTTTTACCGCGTCTACTTCGACATCTACCTGACCCTGGACGGTTCAGAGTTCAGCGCCGAACTTGTGTGCCAGGGCGAGGTCATGGGCCGCTGCCGTGCGCGCTTCAGGTAACGCCGGCGTGGAGGCAGCGGTTGAGGATTTACGATTTCGTGGCCTCGACTAGAGGCGGCATGTTCATCTCGGGCCAAAAACAAGACCGTGTAAAAGGTTGGATGGACTGCAGTCGAGGCTATCAACCCGGCAATGGCATAACGCTACCCCCTGCAGAGCGGAGCCGGGGAATATTGGGTCGAGATGCGGCAATGGGAGCGCGGGCTTGGATGTGGAGGGAGAGGACGAGGTTGGGTCCTGCCATTGGGTAGGACGCGAGCATGACGAAGCCTTTTGTGTTGCGATTTGAGAGACGGCATCGATGTGGGACGAAGACGTATGATTGGAGACGTCGATAGACGAATGATTGACGCTGGCTAGACAAGCGGTGCGTTTGCCCCTGCAGGCCCCTAGGGCATGAGAAGTTGAATCCCAAGCCCGATGGGGAAGGGACTGGTCGAGCACGAAGTAACAGGGGCAGGCCCGTTCCTGGACCTGTGTCAAACGGCTGCCTACCGGGCCGTCGAACAGTCACAACAGACGATGGTTATCTTGACGGTGCAATTGACGCTTGATTGAGTTGGTCGTGATGTGCCGGTTGACCAAATCGATCAGCCGCGTTCGGTTCAGAGCTGTCGTGCGCTTTTTCACAAGTGTGGCCCGTCGTGGTGGCCTCGGTCGACAGCCTCGCGCAACTGCCGGCGCAGCGTGAGCGTGGCAGCCGCTCGCTCCTGCGCCGTGCCTCATGCCTTGGCAAGACAAGCCAGAGGCGCCCAGCCCAGCATGGCTGCGCTGGTCTTCAACTCGTTCAACCCTTGTCCTGCTGGTCGGGCCATCGAATCACCCTTTGTCGATCTCTGCTTCTTGCACCTGAAATACTCGATTGTTTGAATCTCGCTGCTGAATATTGCTTACTCCGTCGGCCATCGCCTTCAACATCGTCATCCTCCTCGCTCCTACTCGCCGCTTGCTTCCGAGACCTGTCGCCCTGGACACCTCCATCGCACCGCAGCTCCGTGCTCTCCATCACCGCGCCTCTGACGCGGCCTCTCCGGCAGGGGTGGACCAGGTTTCTGGTGTCGGCACCAGCAGCGTCTCCAGTCATCGCAGCTCAGGCTCGCCGCGGACGCTTACAGCTCCAGCGCCGCGCCCAAGCACCAGACTGACTACTCCGGCGGCTTCTTGCTGCCTTTCGTCGACGGGCTCGCTTGTTTTGTGCGCACACAAGAGTGCGCGCCATGCCAACTGCGCATTGACCTACACGCGATTCTGAAGCTTTGGTTCATCCCCTCCCCTGTCCCGGGTCGCCTGTCTGACACGACGGCATCAAACCTTCTCCTCCGCCGAACGGTACAGGCAACAAGGGCATGGGGATAATGTTGCCGTCTCTTCAGTCCAATCACCAGTCACCACGGTTCGGCTGCTCTATGAATCAACTGTTCTTCATCGCCATCACCTTCGTCTCGCTGCTCCCAAGTGCTCAATCAGGGAGTATACCTGTCGTCAAGGGCAACTGGCAAGCCGACTTCCTGCAACATTCCAGGCGAGTGGTGCCAGCAAAGCGAGGACCGCCTGCGGAGTGGGAAGGCCGGATACCGCTCGTCGTCACAAACAAGTGTGACGCAACGATATGGCCCGGAGTCGCTACGCAAGCTGGCACGGGCCCCGGAACCGGAGGCTTCGAGCTTGAGCCTGGCAAGAACAAGACGCTATGGGTTGGATCAGACTGGCAGGGCAGGGTTTGGGGTCGGACAAACTGCACAGTCAACGGAAACTCTTGCGCCTGCAAGACGGGGGACTGCTTCTCGAAGCTGGACTGCGTCTTCAGCGTAAGTACTCACTCGGCTTACACGTCGGAATATCAGTGACGAGTTCTAACAGTGCACGTCCAGGGAGCACCGCCGGCGACTCTTGCCGAGTTCAACCTTGCCGGCGGCGTTAGCGGCATGCAGACGTTTTATGACATTTCTCTCGTCGACGGTTACAACATCCCCATGGGCATCAACTCTATCCCCGCCAAGAACACGACATATATCCCACCAAACTTGACAAACTGCGCCTGCATTGCAACTTCGGGCTGGCTGTACGCCAAAGCCCCCACCGGCACCTTTTACGCCAACTCGTCATTTCCCGTTCCGCTCGAGGCCAATGAGACGAATAAGAGCGTCAGCAGCTGGTGTCCGTGGCCGAATCTCGCCTTTCCTCCCACTAAGCCCGGGGATGGTGTCTACTCGTACCCCGACGACAACGTGCGGCGGCCTCCGTTTTCTCCCTGCAAGAGTGCCTGTGCGGCGACCAACTCGGACAAGGACTGCTGCGTGGGCAGATTCCACAACCCCAACATTTGCAAGCCTTCGCTGTACAGCAAAACCGTCAAGGCCGTGTGTCCCGATGCTTACAGCTTCGCCTTTGATGACCAAAAGTCGACGTTCATCGTCCCCAAGGGCGGCGGCTGGGAGGTTGTCATGTGCCCGGCCGGACGCTCGACTAATATCCTGCGCCAGCTGGGCAAAGAGCTGTTTGAGCTTGCGAGCGGCGGTCGACTCTCGGAGCTGTCTATGAAGCGGCTGAGGAATGTCACCTATATCGAAGAGGGCAGAGGAGCCGCAAACGGAGTGCGGCCGCTGAGCACGGCGGCGACTGCCCTCGTGGTGTCTATCGTGGCCGCAATGCTCATGCCGTGAGGACAACGGTTTCCGGGGCGCGCTCATCGGCACCTTGAACTGGGCTTGCTCCCGGGCCAATGGGTCGAGCAACCTTGTCGGTATGGCAAGCATGCAATGGATGAGCATACGACCTGACGATGATTAGGACGGACGTGGGGTCCATGGAAGATACCTACGAGGGCGACTTGAATGCATCAACAACCTAGAACTTATATACCTCCATTCTTTGTATCGAAATCAAACCTTGTAGAATATGCCTTGGCAATTCTTGTCTACACGTCTTGTGCGCAATTCCAGTTGCTCAAGCCGTACGTCATGCCCCGGACCATGTCCCTTGCCTTGCCTCTCATAGGTAGGTGTAAATGGCACGCTCAACGCCGTCCGTCGTCTTTGACTCGGTCACGAAAAATCACAGCAGGCACTGCCCTCGACGTCTAACCTAGGCCTCGCGCCTCCTCTCCCTTCTCCTCCGTTCCCACTCGGCGCGCTCCTCGTCATCGCTGCCGCTGAATTCGGCGTCCTCGTCGCTCTCCTGCTCGTGGACGGCGGCGGCCCTGCGCGCGTGCTTGCCGTCGTCCTGCTCGACGACGTTGGCGAAGTCGCCGGCGTTCTGGCTAGCGTACTCGTGCTGGCGGATGAGGTCGCGGAGGTCTGCGTTCGCGGGGTCGACGAGCTGGACGGGGGTGAGGCCGCCCTTGTTGCGGAGCCGGGGGTTGGAGCCGGCCTCGAGCATCATCTCGACGAGGGCGCGGCCGAAGGGCCGCTGGACGGGGGGCTCGGCGTTGAGCCAGCGGATGGCGGTGTGGAGGGGGGTGTCGCCCTCGAGGCGGTTGACGGGGTCGCATTCGAAGGCGGGCTGGTCGAGGAGGAGGTCGATGATTTCGTCTGCCCTCCTGTCAGCACGCAGCCGCGTCCCCTTCAGGTAGGTACGTGGTTTCCGGCAGATACGGCTAGATGTATATATATACACGGCACAGAGGCGACGGGGGGGGGCGGGGAAACGCACAGTTGCCCCGCGAGGCGGCTTCATGGTAGAGGTGGTTTCCCATGACGGTGGTGGTGCCGTTGAGCAGGGCCGTGATCTCGGCGTCGGGCTTGTCGGCGAGCAGTTCGGTGAGGAGGTCGGTGTTGTTGCCGCGGCAGGCCGCGACGAGGAGCTCCTTGACGGAGGCGCCCTGGGCACCCGCGTCAGTCCGCGAGCTCTCTCTCCCTTCCGCCAAAGCTGCCCGGGGGTGGGCGGGCGTGGGCTCACCTCGTGCTCCTCCTCAGCCGCCATGCTGTCTTGCTTTCCGGGGTTGGCTGGCGCCTGTTTCTTTTCGTCAGCGGCGGCGGGATGGACGATGGAGGGTTGGGATCCGCAGCTGGCGAGCTGGAGCAGCGTCAAATGCGCGGGCCGGAAGCGAGAGGCGGCAGTGTGCGGTGTTGATGCGGGTGTCGATGTGATGCATCTGCCTCAGCCATGGAGGGGTGACCCGAAACTTACTTCAGGGGGGCTGGAAGCGCCGGGGTGGGGAAGCAGGTGTGATAATGCCTATAATTAGGACTTGGACCCCGCTATCAATTCACGCCTTTCGAGAGCTCGACCATCACCATGACTTTTTGATCCTGCCTTGTTCAACGCCGACGACTCGACGACCAACGCTCGAGCGCGACTCCAGCACACAAACACGCATACTACGGCTTCCTCCCGGCCCCGGGGAGAGCGACCCGAGCCACCATGCTGCTCTGTACGACCCCAGTCTTCCTCTGGTCCAAGCCCAAGTCACCAGCTAACGCGTCGCGTCACCAGTCTGCCCACACTGCGCCAACATCCTCACCGTCTCCCTCACCAACATGCGCACCAACCGCCTCGAGTGCCGCACGTGCCCCTTCGAGCACACCGTCACCGAGCCCGTCTTCTCGCGGCGCGTCTACGAGCGCAAGGAGAAGGAGGACGTCTTCGGCGGGCCCGGCGCCTGGGACAATGCGCAAAAGGGTCGCGTGCAGTGCCCGGCCGACGGCTGCGACGGCGACGAGGCCGCCTTCTTCCAGGTCCAGATCCGCAGCGCCGACGAGCCCATGACAAGCTTCTACAAGTGCATGACTTGCGGGCACCGGTGGCGGGAGAATTAAGGCGGCCAGGGGAGTGTCTTTGGGGTTTGGCGTTCACGGTAGGGATTGGTTGGGGTTGAGGGAATGACCCAATGGGTATGGTCGAATCATGTTTGTGCCTTGGTCTTCGTCCTGCCAGCATCATCTTGTGGAGACGAGTATGTCGAGCCTCTAGGACCGCAGTTTGTCTCGGAGATGCCATCGCCAGGGCGCCAAATCCGTAGTCACTGCGCTCACGGCTCGCGATGCCACTGCACCGACGCCCTCATCTCCTCCTCCACAAGCCGCTGCACCAGGTCCGGACTCATGACGTCCTGGCGGAAACGCTCCTGCTGGAGCAGCTCGAGGTGCCGCAGCGTCGGCCCCGGGTACGTCAGGTACTTGAGGTACGGCGGGCGGGTCCAGTAGCGCAGGTAGGCCAGGTACGCGACGAAGGCGGGCTGCGTGAGGAGCTTTTGTGAGGCGAGATGATTGAGGTAGAAGGGGTTGGCGAGTGACTGGACGAACTGGGAGGCGAGTCAGCAAGCCATCTAGGAAACCAGAGGCCGAATGAATCCCGTTGTATGTGGCCCATGGGCAGAGGACAGGCGGGCATACCTCGAGCTCAATCTCGAAGCGCGAGTAGCCTCCGTACAAGGGCTCGCTGTCGCTCGGCGCGGGCGGCGGCACGGGCGGAGGCGACGAGGCCATCGGCGCATCTTGCGCTACCTGCGAGGACATTTGTGAGGCGCCGGGCAGATGGATGCAGAGGCGCGATGGAGATGGTCGTGGTTGACGTCAAGGAGGGTGGGTGGTGTGCAGGAAGAGAGAGAAGAAGGAGCGGGAATCTGGAGTGAAGGGCGGTGCAACACCAAGAAGCCAGGACCTGACTGGATTCGTGAATCACCATCACCAGGCAATCGACCCACCGCAACATGGCCAGATAGACTACTTCATCGAGCAGAGAATGCTGAGCCTTATCATTCCAACTTTGTCCCTTGATGATCATAGATGTTTTCTTTTATCCCCAAGGCCAAATCTGTCGCTACCCGTTTCATCAGCCCAACTACCCTGTACCCAGGCAGCCAGTCGACCCGTGTCTGGCCGTTATAGACGGACAACGGTCTGAGCCGCTGCCATACAACTACATGCCTTCCTTTGCCGCGTATATCGACTCTTCAGCACAGAGATGGCATCCTCGACAAGAATAAAGTCCCGGATCCTAATCATATCCGACACGCACGGTCGGCAGCCGCACACGAAAGACGTCGACGACGCAGACACGGACGTCGAGATGGCCACCAAAGACATTCTACGCATCCCAACCGGCTTCCGCTCGCCCCTCCCCGAGGCCGACGTCGCCATCCACTGCGGCGACCTCACGCGCCGCAGCGCCGTCGCCGAGTTTGAAGCCACCTTCTCCATGCTGCGCGCCCTCCGCGCGCCGCTCAAGCTCGTCATCGCGGGCAACCACGACAGGGTCCTGGATGCGCCGTACTGGGACCCCGACGGCGACGAGTCCGACACGGAGACTCGGCGGCGGGTGCATGAAATAATCGCCCGGGCGCGGCAGGACGGCGTGCGGTACCTCACCGAGGGGAGCTACGACTTTGCCCTACGCAACGGCGCCATGCTGCGCGTCTACGCGAGCCCCTACACGCCCGCGTACGGCCGCTGGGGGTTCCAGTACGAGGGCGCCCACGACTTCGCCATCCCGCCCGGCGTCGACGTCGCCATGACCCACGGCCCGCCCCACGGCATCCTCGACGCCGCCGGCCTCACCCAACTGACGGGCCGGCCCGCCAAGCACGCCGGCTGCGCGTCCCTCTTCCGCGCCGTCCACCGCGCCCGGCCCCGGATCCACTGCTTCGGCCACATCCACGAAGCATGGGGCAGCTACCTCGCCACCTGGAAGCCCGCCGCCGAGGTCGGCGACGCAGTCCCCGGCTGCGGGACCGTCATCGACGCCGCCGGCTCGCGGCTCGAGACCCTCCGGGGGGTGAAGCCCACGTCACGTGCCGAGAAGCTGGCCATGACGGAGGATAGGGTGAAGAGACTGGCTCAACTGAGTAGGCAGCGGGGAGTTCATGTTGACCTGACAGAGGGCGAGACTCGCCTGGAGCAAGGGAGGCAGACGTTCTTCGTCAACGCCGCCATCATGGATATGTATTACCACCCGACTCAGCTGCCATGGATCGTTGACATAGACCTCCCGAGGGCGGAGACGCAGGACGTTGAAATGTCCGTGGTCGGATGAAACGTGCGCCGAAGAAGGGGGAACGAAGCTCCCCATGCTTCAGGAGGCTACGTCCAAGGTTGCCATGTCTGACTCTCGGGTATGGTTCCGGAATTGATGGAGAGACCGTGATGGCGTCTGGAGTATGGCTAGACTTGCTCGACTGCTTCACGCAACGAAAGGCAGCGTAGGCAATGGTGGGTTTATTAGGTGTCTTAAATACAGCGACGACATGCCCCGGACCGAAAGCCACATCTGCCCACGTCCTTCCCTCGCATGTTCCGTAGTTTTCGTCCCCCATCCATTAGATGTTGCCGGGTTGATGAAGAGAGCGTTCGGCGACCGGTGACCGCATTTAGAGAGCAAGGGCGGCGGCCAGGACGGCAGCCAGGGCACCGACGGCGGGGCCGGCGGCGGCGGCACCAGTGGAGCTTGGGCGGGCGCTGCTCGAGGTGCTGGAGGCCGAGGTGGAGCTGGTGCTCGTGACGGCGGCGGTCACGGTCGAGCTGCCGGACGAGGTCTTGGAAACAGACGCGCTGGTCTTGGAGACGGACGTGCTGGAGCCAGTGGCGGTCGTGGAGCCGGTCACGGTAGCGCTGCCAGAGGCAGAGGCAGTGGCCGAACTAGAGGCCGAGCCGGCCTTGGCGCAGGCGGCGGATGCGGCAGTCTGAGCCTGGACGACGTCGGAGGGCTGGCACTTGCTGAGGATGCACGGCGCGACGACGCCCATCAGCTGGCTCTGCTTCTGGCAGGCGCAGGCGACATCCTGGAGCTTGCAGCCGACCTGGGGGATGGCGTCCGTGAGGCAGGGAATCTGAACGACGTCACGGGTCAGCGAATTGGTCCACCACTGCCGAGACGGGGAGCCGCAGATGGCTGGCACGGGCTTCATACAGCGCACTGGGGCTGGCCAGTGAAGTCCTGGGCGGCGACGAGGCCGGCAAGGGCGAGGGTGACGAAGGTGGCCTTCATGGTGGATGGCTTGGGCTCTGTGGACGGCTGGGGGAGGATTGTGTATGTACAGGCAACGAGGCAGAGTCTGGTGAAGCTGTATTGCACGGTGTTGATGCAGGAGAAGAAGTTCAAAGCAGTGATGGGGGAGAGCAAGGGGACTTAAAAGCGGTGGCGACAGAGCTGCCTCAGCTGCGGTGTTGGCGGCGAGGAAGCACGGCAGCTAGGGGCAGCTAATTACAGCAACTGCCAGGTACCGCTACAAGTGACGGGGCATGCACCCCTGCCTTCCCCCAGCAACCAGGGCGCGTTTCGGGGGCGACGATCCGACGCGGCTCTGGGGAAAGTGACCTCGCCCGGCGCCGGACACGCGCAGGCCATCGAGGTACCCGCCGCACCCCGGAGCTCCCTTGCCTTGCGTGTCGGGGACAACAAGCTATTCTTGCACATCCGTACACGGTACGCGACTGCGTTGGCCCTGCGACGTGCGACGGAAGAAGCGCTGCGATTGGATGGCTGATGGCCGCCGCCAACGCTGAACCATGCTGGACCCGACCTCAGGAGGATGGACGTGAGCACTGGACGGCGCCAGCATCGGACGCCGGGTGGTCTGTGGATATTGGCCCGGTGCTGCGGCTTCTGCTCAATACGAGACCCCCTCCTCGATGCGCGCGAGTGACGTTGCCGCCGTTGCGGACGTTGCGGACGTTGCGGACGTTGCGGACGTCGCGGTTGTCGGCCGCGTGATGCCATGCCGCCCCATGCCGCCGGTCCCTTTGACGGCTCGCCCCCGGCGAAGAAACGTCCGCCGTTGACCGCATCTTTTTTTGGATTTTCAGCGCGAACGCGACCCTTGACTTGTGGCACCGGCGACAAATCTTGGAAACGCCGCAATGAGACCACGTCATGGTCGAAGCCAGCGACTGCCCATGGCGGTCGACGGATTACGTATGCCCCCGTCAGCCCTTGTCGCGGCGCGGCCAATGCCAGGCCAGCCGCGACTTGGATATGCGGGTGACGCACATGCAAATCCAAGCATCGAGAGACACGTCCGTCACCTGGTCAAGCCGCATGCTGACGCGAACCGCCGCGGCGAGGCATGCCGTGCTGCCAAGGGCATCGTTTGATGAATTGGTTCTTGTTCCGCCGGCAATGCACGGCATCGTCTGCTTGCGCGGCTGTCGGCTCGATGGCGCCTGGCCTTGTGGGCGCTGCGGCCTTGCTGTCTGCCTGGCCTCCCTGCGCAGCCGGGGGTTGCGACGGTGGCGTCGCGGCAAGCCACGGCATTTGGCACGGACTCACGGTACCTCGGATTGCTGGGAGATCGGCAGCGATGCAAAGTCGTCCTCGTCCGCCGTTCTGATTCGGTCCAACGACGGCGGGACGAGCGCCGAGACGCGGTGGGAAGAATGCGCGCTCCGCACCAAGTACGAAGTACGAAGTATGGTAGCCCCGAATTCAAACGCGAGGCTTCCCATTTTTGCCCGCCTGGACAGCAATCGCCCTGCCGTGCCAAGTCGATCCGGATCGTCGCGCGGCCTGGCGTTCCTGCAGCCATCCAAGCATCCTTCTGACAGTACTCCGCACGAGGGGGCGGACGTGGCCACGGGCAGGGGTTGTGACCAATGAGGACGCCGCGCCATTAATTTATCGTACAGAGCACCACTTCGTATGATGGAAGTCCTAACAATAGCCGTCGGGGTCTTCGTGGCCTCCAGGCTGCTGATGACCCAGGCTGCCCAGCTCTGTGGCCGTGACAACCAAGGCACTCGGCGCATCTCTCGCGATTTGGCATGATTGATGACTCGTCTGCTCGTTGCTGGTGACGTGTGGCCCCATAGGTCCCTTGCCGCTGCTGAGATGACTGCGAGAGCCTTCATTTCGTCAAATTGCTTTATTTCCCCGTGTTCTGGCCGGTTTCAGACCTCCGAGCCGCTGCGAACAAGTCCCATTTGTTGGTGCCACGCAACGTCACCCAGCGCGACGCCGCCTTTGCCTGCCGCGCGTTTCTCGCCCTGCGCATGCCGACTTGCCTTGCAGGCGGTTGTTTCGATTTTCTGCGGCATCTTGCTGTTTCCATGCAGCGTCCCCGCAACTCATGTCGGATGCCTAGGGCCCTGATCCACGAGACCTACTCCGTACAAAAGTGCATGATTTCGCCACCTTTCCTCAAGCAGTAGGGATTTTCAGCACAATGGAGGGAATGCAAGGAAGGAATGCAAGGTCTGCCCAACACAATACCCTGTCAACCGCAATATACCGAGCTAGCGAGAGGGCCGCTACTTGTACATTGCCTGTAATAGGCATGGTTGACCAAGAAACCGGCCTACGAGCACTCGTATTCTGCCCAACAAGCCGGCTAATATTAGAAGTCATGACCTCACTGACGCCTCCTGGGCCCGGTATCCTCGACCGCGCCCCATCTAACCGTATTGTCGTGGAGGATAATGATGATGATAACCGAACGGCATAGGCGATAATAGCCTTCGCGTTTCGTGGCCCGAGGCAGCAGGGCGGTGACTAATAACACCACATCCGCAGCGAGCCTGCTGCTACCATGGTCGGTCGTGGTGATGTTGGCCCGCGGGCTATGCCTGCAGCCTCTCGTCGACTGCAAATCGGCCCCCGAGACCATGTTCAATTGCAGATGGCTGCGAGCAATAGTATTCATTGGGCTAGACTAGGCACAAGCAACCCTACGAGCACGAGTAGACGGTACCGAGCACGAGTAGACGGTACCAAGCACGAGAGGGAACCTTGGCACTGAAATTTAGTGGGACCGCTCTTGCACAGTCCCGGATCATCTTGGCAGGTCTCGTGCATCAGGGCTTCGCATCATCATTACCTGTATCCGTGCTCTGTACTTGGTACCATCTACCTATCGTCCCACCGGGTCCTGCTCATGATAATCGGCCTCGCCGGATCCCACGGCCCCCGTATCTCGTTCTTGTACTTTTGCAGGCCAATGAGCCACCAGCTGCAGCCTCCCGTCGCCAGAGCCGCAATCACGACCCCCACAACCATGCCGACGATGCCGCTCTTCCACGGCCATCTGCCGGCCTTGGCATCTCCGAGAACCATGCCCACACCCAGCCCTGCACCCAGGACCAGCAGCACGGCGAGGAGGACATGATATCTCCAGCTGCGGTGCCGGACGTGGCGTCGGAACACAGGGAAGAGGCCAAAGACCTCGATGCTGAAGAGCGTCAGGCTAAACACCTGCTTGGTCGAGGGCAGGCGGCTGGCCAGCACCGTCGACGCCATCAGCGCGGCGTTGGTGGACAGCGAGGCCGGGAACTTGGCTCCCACGCCGCCCGAGTAGTCGAAAAAGAAGATGTTGATGGCCAGCAGCCAAAACGACATGGCCCAGATGCTGTCGCTCGACGTGGAGCGCGTCAGGGACTTGAGGATGGGGCTGAGGCCGAGCAGGGTGCAGTAGATGAGCAGCGCCGACTTGATGGTCCCGAGCCGCTGGTGGATGCGGTTCTCGTCGGATGGAAAGGCGAGCTCGTCCTCTGGGAGGATCTCCCGGCTGGGTTTCGGCGTCAATTGCCGACCGGGGCCGTTTTGCGAGGCCAACGAGGTCGTCGACGTGGATCGGAGCGGCCTCGGGCCGCCACCGTTCAAGTTTGTAGTCGAGCTCGCGGCCGAGTTGCCGGCCGACGGCGCGGCCGAAGGCGCCAGCGAATGCTCCGTCGAAGGAAACGACT
>NRSZ01000537.1:3437-18837 GCA_002901185.1 Tolypocladium capitatum | reverse complement strand
CGCCGCCGCCGCCGCCGCCGCCGCCGCCGATGGCGATGGCGCCTCGCGCCGCGGCGCCGTCGTGAGGATCCGCGCCGGCCATGCTGGCCGCTGTCGTCGCTGTTGCCGGAAGACGGGGCGTCCGCGCTGCTCCTGGTTCCGCGGTGTCGCCGGTGCGTCGTCGTCGGATCATGGCCCTGCCCACGGCGTCCCCTACGGAGGCGGCTTGCTGCACGCAGGACAGCCTCGTCGGCGGGACCGTTGCAGGTGACATGATGTCACGTGAGCGGTTCGCGCTCCTTTCAACGCCACGACCTGTTGATGCGTCTCGCGCCGTGCTACAAGCATCCCTGCCGCCGCGTGAGGCACGGCTTTGTTCGGAATCCTCATCGGCCTCAGCCAGCCCCCTATTCTACGTCGTCAAAGTCTCAACGCCGCGGGAGCGCGGAGTACCTGGCAGTAAATTGTGCACGAGCGTCTCCCGTAACCGTCACTGGGCCAAAAATAGACTAGAATGCCGCTACCGCCGTTGCTGTGCCCCGGACCCTCCGGCCGGCACGCCCTCGATTCCGCCGCCGCCGCCGTCGTCACTGCCGCCGTCACTGCCGCCGTCGCCGCCGCCCACAGAGCGCTTTTCCATCGGCTCCCACGCCACATGGGCCGGCGAGGCGCCGCAAGGGATGCTCTCCAAAACCTGGAATGCTCAGCATGAGGGCGACACCAGATGAATGACGCTTGTTCAGGACATGTCTCAAATCATGCGCTCACTGGCGCAGGCTCAGGTCCCTCGGATTGGCTCCTCGACAATAGATGATTCCCTGGCAAACCGACCACTGCACCTCCACCAGCTTGACATTCCCCAAGACCGGACGTACGTCACGACTGATACATACTTGCTGGATCGGCTATCACGGCATGACATCGAATCCGCCACCAACCCGATTCGATCCTCGATCAGTCCGACGGACGCCACAACTCTCTGCCTTGGCCATGACGCGGGCTCTCCTTCCACATTTTGTAGATCGGCAACGGAGGCATGGTCCTTGTATCCTCATGCCCACGGATCTTCACCAGAGCAACATCTTTGTGGGTGAGGATTGGCATGTGACGTGCCTGTACTCCACCGGTAGAGATACTGCGTCCTCCGAACCGGTTGACCAGCAGAGCCATCGATAACATCATCGACCATCAATCTGTTTGCCTACGGTGAACGGCATCAGCAGTTCATGTCGGTTTTCGAGGCGGAAGAGAAGTCTTGGACACTGCACTTGTCCATGTATTCGTCGCGGAAAAGGCGTAGCCGTTGAATGTATGGGAGCAAGAAGATGGATGGCAGGCTGATGTGACCAGTCAGGTGGGCGGTGCGACACGACGGTCGATGACATCATACATGGAGCCTCAACACCGAGAGGATACTCGTGGCGTGGGCCTTGAGTTTGGAGCCCATATATTCAACGGAATGCTTATATCTCGTTGCGTTCATCACCTCTGCCTCGCGAAGCCCGTTTTGGCCCAGCCGGGGCTGCATCCACGAGTGGTTGTCACCACCGCGCATCTGGGGAACGCAGCCCAGCAAGTCTGCGCAGAGGCCGTTCATCATTACTGCATGTCAAGACACTTGATATCTTGCGCTCATAGCCACCTGTAAAGAGGACCATCCGTGTGTGACTCCAAACGCCGTCTAAATGCAAGCCGCCCCAACCCTTTTACGGCCCAGAGCACAGATATCATGTCGGAGTCGGGGCTCGTTGGCCGCCACGCCCGCCGCGCTTCGCGGCTCCAGTGACCTAGCCTCGACTACGTTTCGCCAGGCTTTTTAGCGTTGCAGCTCACAATCTTGACCTTGTCCGCATGGACCGACTGGCTGCCGTTGTCCATCTTGAACGTCACGTTCTTGATGAGGAATGTCCACACTTCGTCGCAGAATCGGTACGTGTCGAGACTCCCCTACATTTCGGCCACCACCCGTCAGTCAGCGTCTCCGTTTCTCGCCCATGCCGCCCGTGCCGCCCGTGCCAACCATGGGCCGTCGAGTACGAACCTTGAATTGCAGGCGGCTCTTGACGCTCTTCTGAAGTGTCTCCGTGATGGCCTGGTCAAAGTTGCCCAGAATCTTCATCGCCAGCTGCGGGTTGATGCGCTCATCGCTGATGAGGTCGTCGAGCGTGTCCGTCAGAGCGAGTCCTATGCTGGAATGGCGAGGCTGGGTTAGCCGGTCCGCGCTGCGCAGCGACGCCTCCCGCCTGCGGACGCATCGTACCTGCTCCTGCGATATAGCTCGTAGAAAGACTGCGCGCCAGACGCCATATTTGCAACAGCTGGCTGTGTTTGGGTATAGCTCGGCGTCTTGGCTCGGCGTTTTGGCTCGGCGTTTTGGCTCAGCGTTTGGACTCAGCGTTTGGAGAGCTGAGCGACGCGCTGTTGCGAGGGCGAGGTTGCCATGACTCCTTCGGTACTCCGTACCCGAGGCATTGATATGCTGCGCTGACTAAGCCAGGCTGCGGGCCTGGCTACATCATATCATGTGACGTCGCTGCTTCCTGCAACGTCGCGCGCCGGCTCGATAGCTTCGGCCTCGCTGACCTCGCATCCAGCGCCCGACGTATTCCGCCACCCCGTCGTCGACGCAGCAGCACACAGCCGTCACAATGAGTCTCACGTATGGACTGGGCGGTGTTGGGTCGTTTTTGATCGTGGTGGGACTGTGTATGCAACGCCGCGAGGGAAGACGATGGGGACGACCATGGTTGGCTGACGACACGCAGACATGCTCTTTACCGGCAACGGCGAGTCCTTCAATGTCGGCGCCTTTCTCGAATCAGTCTCACCCTATGCCTGGGCAGACTTGGGCATCGCGCTGTGTATCGGCCTGTCCGTCGTTGGCGCAGCATGGTGAGCATGCTGAATCCCTCAGTCGCGACGGCCTTCGTCGCGCATGCTGACCTTGGCCGCAGGGGCATCTTCATCACCGGATCGTCCATTCTCGGCGCAGGCGTCAGGGCCCCACGAATCCGAACCAAGAACCTGATTTCCATCATCTTCTGCGAGGTCGTCGCCATCTACGGCGTCATCATGTCCATCGTCTTCTCGTCCAAGGTCGAACTGGTGCAGGGCCCCGAGGCCTTCTCCGCGAACGCATATTACACTGGCTACGCCCTGTTCTGGTCAGGCTTGACCGTGGGCATGTGCAACCTCGTGTGCGGTGTGGCTGTCGGCATCAACGGCAGTGGTGCCGCGCTCGCCGATGCCGCCGACGGATCGCTGTGCGTCACCCGTTTCCTACCCATCCAAACGTCCCGACTCTTGTGCTGACACCGGACACAGCTTCGTCAAGATCCTGGTCATTGAGATTTTCAGCTCCGTATTGGGTCTCTTCGGCCTCATCATTGGCCTGCTAGTCTCGAGCAAGGCCAACCCCTTCGGCGACGACAAGTAGACGAAGCAACGGCCAGCCCCGTCTCATAATGGTGGAGCGGCCGCTCGCTGCCCCGGAAGCGAACAAGTATATGCATTGCGCCAATAATATTTGGTCTGGCGTTCGGAAGATTGGCTGGAGAGGATATGTTTATGACTGTACCACTAGCCAGCCCCTGGAAACTCGACGTGTACATCAGCCGGAAGATGACGAAGTAAAATTATTAGATACATCAAGCTCGAAATGTGGTATCTGCTGCACCGTTTTCGCCGCTGCGAGTTGGTGCAACTCGCTGGCCTCTCTACTACAGTCATCCAACAACGGTTACATGCAGATCAAACAGACCGCCTGCCATTCACACAAGACCCTGGGCCCCATGAATTGTGTTCATCAACAGAGCCTCAACCTTGGAGCCCCTCTCCAGCTTTCCCCTGCCGCTCGGCATGCACACCAAGGCGTTTGCCGCCCGGAGACTCCCTACTTTCGAACTGCGCTGGCCGCCGGTGCTGCTCGCCGTCAACAGACCGTTCTTGCCCACCGTCACGACGGCGCGGTGATACTCGGGCCGCGGATCCATGGGGAACTCGTGGGCCAGGACGACGGGGACCTTGGGCAGTCCGACGGGCGAGACGCCCGACTGCTTGTGCAGGGAGGGCAGGACGAAGAGGTGGAACGTCACCAGGGCAGACGCCGGGTTGCCGGGCAAGGAGAAGATGACCTTGGAGACGCGCTGCCCGGAGTTGTCCTTGACGGGGACCGTGGCGAACGTGGTTGGCTTGCCCGGTTTCATGGCGACTCGGCCGAAGTGAATGATGCCGCCCAGAGCGCGCTCGATGGTGGGCTTCAGCAAGTCCAGCTCGCCCATGGAAACGCCGCCAGTCGTGACGAGCACATCCGCCCGCCTGAAGCCGTTGCGCAGCGTCTCTTCCAGCGAACCGGGCTTGTCTTTGGCGATGCCCAGGTCGATGACCTCGAAGCCACACTCCCTGGCTGCCGAGATGAGTGTGATGCGGTTCGTGTCGCGGACTTCGCCCAGTCCAAGTTTTCCGGGTCGGCTGTACTCGATGATTTCGTCCCCGGTAGACAGGATGCCGATGACCGGCCGCCTGTATACCTTTGCCTCCGCCGCGCCGACGGCAGCCAGAAGGCCAATCTCGCCGCCGACGCCGGATATCTGCTCACCCTTTTCAAGAATGACAGATCCTTCCTTGATGTCGCTTCCGACTTCTCGAACGTTCTCGCCTTCCTTGACGCCTTCAGCCTGAATCTCCACCTCCTTCTCCTCCTTGCCGTCGGCGGTCATGGTCGTGAGAATTGTATCCTCGACCATTATGACCGACGTGGCTCCAGGAGGCAGCGGCGCACCAGTCGTAATTCTGACAATCTCGCCTTCCTTGAGGGGATTCACCTCGCCAGGCGTGGCATGCGAAATTGCGGTGACGGGAAAGACGCCCTTTACGTTGCCGTCCTTTGGGGCGACGACAGCGTAACCATCCACAATGCTAGCTCTGAAGGCCGGAACACCTTCCCGTGCATGGACGGATTCGGCCAGAACTGAGCCGATGATCCCCTCGTCTACCCTGAGAGTGACCACTTCGGGGTCGGGTGTATGCTCGTCAATCAGGGAGAGGGCATCATCGACCGATAGCATTGGGTATGGCGATTCACGATGCCTGCGGGTAGGCCCCAGTTGAGGATCGTTGGATAGTGCCTTTGCGTCCGGATTTGTGTGTCTCACAAGCCTCCCGTGGCCGTGGCCGTGGCCGTGGCCGTGGCCGTGGTGGTGGTGATGACCGTGGTCATGCGAATGCTGATGCGACCGAGACCCTCTGATCCCTGCATCAGCCTCGAGCCTTTCAACACCTCCCGCGTGCAACACCCGCGAGTCGGCCCCAGATGCTTGGAGGCAGGCGTGCGGCAGCGTCTTGATGATGGCTTGCAGGTTCTCCTTGGCGCCTTTGGGCGAGCCGGGCAGGGTCACGATGATGGACTTGTTTCTCACACCCGCAGCGGGTCGAGACATCATGGCAACTGCCCATACATGTCAGCCAGATAAAACCAGAGGGGTTTTTCTCAACAGTCAGACTGACACGGCGTAACGGACAATGAGGCGGCCAACATGGCGTGTACTAGGCCAGGCGCCTGTTTATCAAGCAGTGGCGAGACTGCCTTTATCAGGCCGTCAGCACAGCCAGCTCCACCAAGAGTTAAACACGGGATACGGGGTGCTACCTCTGGAGTGCCGTCCGCCACCGCGAACCCAGTGCCACCCGTCGTGATGATGAGGTTGGGCGGACTAGGTCCATCGGCCCAGACGGTAATCTGCTTCTGGATCTGCAGGACATGGTCGGCGACTATGCTTTCGCCGGCGACCTGCCACCTGCCACCGCCGTCGTCCCTCAGCACGCCGCGGAGAACCTCGGCCGAGGCATCCGCAGAGGGATCCTGGGCAGCGGTGGTGGACACGATGAGTATGGCTGCCGTCAGGGGGCTGTCCGTGAAGCTGTCCATGATGGCTGTCGGCGGAGGAGACGACGATGATGCTTGTGGGCGCCGGCGATATGCATTCAATGACACGAGGCCGTGTCCGTTGGTGAATGAGATGCAAATTGCCAACAGCCAATAACACGCCGCATCATTCCGAGGCGGAGGGAGCCGTGACGAGGTGCATGTCGTTGACCTTGCCACGACGAGGCTCAGGCTCAGTGGCGTTTGGATGGCGGCCCCGCTGACGTTGGTTGTCGTTGTAGTGGAACTGTGCTCCGTAGTTATAGCGGTGGCCGGATCGCGGCGAACAACCACCACCCTCCCCGGCCTCGACGTTCCACGAGTGCACCGCCTCTCACGCGACGGCACGCATCACGTCGAGAACCTCGAAGCAGGCAGCATGGTCCGCATCAAGGAGCGATACCTGCTCGTCAACATCGTCTACCCGCCAGACCCCGCAGAGCGCGTGCCGGACGCGGTGGCCCGGTGCCGGCCGACGGTTGAGAGGCTGACGCCGCCAGCGCTCCTCAAGGCCATCAGAGCCGAGGTCGCGCAGCTGTTCGGAGACTACGGGTCGGGCGCCCTCGAGGGCCACCTGTCGGGTATGGTGGTGGCCTCTGACATCAGTCTTCTCCCCGGGCTGGATGCTGACCATCGCTCCCAACGCAGTGAAATATCTATCCTTGGCCACGTCCACCTTCATCCTCAGGTGCTCTCGATCCCACCACCAGATGCTGTGGGCGGCTCTGACCTGCATGGACCATGTGCCTGTCAAGGATGGGCGGCCGTGCCTCTTTCGCGTCGTTCGCGTGAGCGGCACCATGCGCAAGGCCTCCGAAGAAGCCGTCCGCCAGTCCAGGAGCATCATCCTCGCGGCCAAACAAGACATCTCATCCATTCTGTCTCAGACGGATGTTCCCCAACAAAACTTGCGAGATGGGCCCATGCTGGACGTCACCGGCGGCGATTCTAGCGACGATGCCATCGGCCAAGACGGTGGCTGAAGAGGGGTATCGATTATTTTTTCCTAGTCACCTTGACTCCGCTGTCGGCGGCTATCGACATGTCTCCAAAGTCTGGATCCGTCTCCATCTCCGCCGCAGCGCGCGCAGCAGGTTGCGACTCCTCAAGCTCCATGGCCTGCGCCTGCGCTATCCTCGCCCGCTCCTCCTCGGCCTCGTCCTCGAGGCGATCGTATTCTTCCTTCTGGTCGATCCAGCGCTCCTGGATGTCTTGCACATCTAGCATGGACGACTCATTCCTCATCGCGACGGCCCAGATGGCATCATTGGCACCTTCGGCGCCCCCAAAGACATACCCGCCGGCACGGTCAATGACGCGCAGCAGGTGCATCATGCTCTTCTTGTTCTCGACAGCCAGGACCTCGTATCGCACGAGGCCATAGCTCTCAATCATCTTGGCAACGGCTTCGTTGAGCCGACCAAACTTCTCGCTGCGGAGGGCTGGGGATTCTGCTTCGAGGTACGGCGTCATGTATGTCAGGTCGTCGACGTCGGTGTAGTACTCGAGGTTGAAGGGCAGCTCGTCGTACGACGAAACCTTGTCGATCTTGGACAGGACATTTACGTGTGGCATGTCCATCTGGATCATGGCTCGGAGGGATAAGAGGACGTTGGAGACGTAGAGGGAAGGCTGCGTGACGCAGATGGAGTCGGAGAGGTGGACACAGACAAACTGCGACGGCGTCAGCGGGCACAGCCCCCCACGAGCCTGCAGGGACGTATACATACCCTGAACCCGAGCCTTTGAAGCTGGTAGAAGATGTTTCTCAGCGAGTTGTGGTGAGTATAGAGCTCCACCTGGCCCGGGCAGTCGAAGAGAAGGTAGTCGTCGGCAAACTCCCTCAGGCCCTCTTGGAGCCACTCAAAGTTGTGCTCTAGCTCTTCCAGGGCGTAGAGTATACCCCCATTCGGGCCGAGCCTCTCTTCTCGCATGATGTCTTCCAGCCTTATCAGGTTTCGGATATCGAGCGCGCATGGGTAGTTGGCGTGGTCGTTGGCTGGATCGAGGTTCACGACGGAACAGGCCCGCCCGATGGCGCCCATGAACTGTTGCACTAGGAAGCCAAAGCGTCAGCCATGGCCGCCGATATACTCACGGGGCGGAATTGCGTTCCGAGGACTCACTGCCATCGCAATACGTGCTCTTGCCGGAGCCGGGGCTGCCGACAACCAGCTGGGCGAAGGGCATCTGGACAGGGGACGGGAGGGCTTCTTCAGGGGCACATGATCAGTCCCATCCAGCCCAGAAGTGCTGGTGATGCCGGCTTTCCAGATGCCGAAACGAAAAACGAGAGCCCCTCCAAGGCCGGCCTCGATGACGCGGTGGGGTCGCCGGTTGAATCTCGGGTAAAGCGGGGAGCTCAACATAGCTCCGGCAACCACAACCCATGACCACCATATATTTATTCTCCGCTGCCAGCCGACTCCTGTCCGCAGGCTCTTCATCCTCCCACGTCCCCCTGCGACTCTGCACGGCGGCTCGCTCGCACGCGCCGCCACGCATAATGCTGGCCTCGCTCGTGCAGCAGCATTCGCAGCCATGGCGTCTGACCTGTCAAATGCCGCGCAAGTGGCCGACAGCCTCTCCAAGAGCCTCGCCCAGGCCCTGGCGTCGCCGACCAGGTCGCTCTCGGCTGCCGTGAGCACGGCCACGCACGTGGCAGCCGCCCAAAATGCGACCGGCTGGTTCGGCTTCATCGGGTGGCTGCTATTGACCATGATCAACCTCATCTCGACGATCCTCTACTGGGTCATTCGCATTGCCACCATCAACGTGCCGCTCATCCTCTACACGCTCTTCTCCACTAGCTGGACGGTGACTATGAACGCTACCACGCTGTATGCCGAGCGTCCCCGCAACGGTCGGCGCCCCAGGCTTACGTTCTTCCCAGCATGTTCATCATGGCGGGCATCGTGTCGGCGGTGAGCTGGGTCGTGAGGTACCGCATCCTCAACATGTACTCGAGGCTGCCGCCTGAACCTCAGCGCAAGGAGCCTGAGATCGATCTCTTCCCAGACACGCACGAGGGCGGCGCCAAATCGGGCCTTTCCAGCTATCTGGATGAGTTCCTGAGCGCCATTAAGATCTTCGGCTACCTTGAGCGGCCAGTCTTCCACGAGCTCACGCGGAGCATGCAGACCAGAAAGCTGATTGCTGGAGAAACAATCAACCTGGAGGAGGAAAAGGGCTTTTGCATCGTGGTGGACGGTTTGGTCGAAATCTTCGTCAAATCCGGCCGCGATCCCCGGGCGCCCGCGCGACCTCGGCATCACGCCAAGGACTCGTCGGACGAGGAGGACCTTGCCCCTGGGCAACAGAGGTATCAGCTTTTGACCGAAGTACGGAATGGTGCGCCCATGTCGTCCTTGTTTTCCATCATGTCTCTGTTCACCGAGGACGTCAAGGTGCGACACAACCATGACGAGTCGCCGCGCGTGCCATCCGGGGGCAATCACGACTATCAGCAGCACGGCTCTCTCGGAGAGGATGGTGTGCGAAGACCGACTCAAGTTCCTGTTTCCATGCCAAGCACGCCTCATCTCGACGGAGCCTCGGGCCATGCCACCATGAGGCCGGAGGATGCTGCGCACCTGCATGCCGGTCTCAATGGAGCGACATCCAGGATCCCTCCAATGTCTCTCGATGCATTTGGCCCATCATCGGCGCATCCGCCGCAGACGCCAGGCATGCCGCACAGCATGGCCGCGAACTCCGCACATCCGGACATCCTCGCCCGTGCTACAGTCGATACGACGATTGCAATCATACCCGCGAGTGCATTTCGTCGCCTCATCAGGATCTATCCCAAGGCCACGGCGCACATTGTGCACGTCATTCTTTCCCGCTTTCAGAGAGTGACTCTATCGCACGCATTCAACTACCTCGGCCTGACCAACGAAGTCCTGCAAACCGAAAAGAGCATGATCAAGTACACCGTGTGCCAGCTCCCAAACATGTTGCGGGGGGATGCGTTGACGCGGCTGAAGGAAAAGTTCAGTCGGGAGCGCGAGAAGATTGGGGGAGAAGAAGAAACAAAGGGCATCGCCTTGCACAACGCGGCCGCGACTCGTCGGCGTCGATCTAGTAGCACTACTCTGCGCAAGGAAGCTGTGCTCTTGGCCATGGCAAAGCAACGGCCCATCTCATTGGCCGCCAGCCCGATTTCTCCGCCGCGAGAGCGCGCGTCGCCAAGTCCGTTGAACCCGGGCGATCTGCTGGCCAACACCCACACGAGTCGCACCCTCAGCCGTGTGGCTACGGCCGAGGCAACGATGGATACATCGTGGGATTCATCGAGGCGGGATGTGCCGGGTCCTCTGGATCAACGGTCGTTCAATCCCTTCGACTCCCAAAGGCACGCGCGAATTTCCATGGACCCGCGAGAGTCGCTTGACGAAAACAACCTCTTCAGAGCCTCCATCCTGGAGTGCATGTTCAAGTCTCTCGGGCTGGACGCCAGTGGTGCTGCTTCGAGGGAGCCAGAGTCGATGGAAGGATCGCCTAGGCTTGTTTCCATCGACCAGAAACGCTCCAGGGCCTTCTACACGAACAATGCCTTTGGATTCATGGGCTCTTTCGACGGCTCGGCCGACGGGGACACCGAGTCGCTGACGTCTGGCGGAATCACGATTCACACGCCTCCCAGTGCCCAAGCCCTGTCGCACGAGATGAGGGACGAAATCGAGATCGTCTTCTTCCCCAAGGGTTCCGTTCTCGTCGAGCAGGGTGAGAGGAATCCCGGCTTGTACTACGTGGTGGATGGGTTCCTGGACATTGGCACGACTAGCAACGAAGGCTCGCAAAACATCTTCCAAACGACCGGCTCAGAACCCTTCGGCTCAGACCCGTTCGCTCCCGGGGACCAGGGCAAGGAGAGGGACGGGGCTGGCTATCGCTCGGAACCCCAGAAGCGAACCGGTGGTCGCCGGAGCGTCGCGTTGGTCAAGCCCGGTGGCCTGGCTGGATACATTGGCAGCGTGTCTTCCTACAGGTCCTTCATCGACGTGATGGCAAAGACCGATGTCTATGTCGGGTTCCTGCCTCGGGCGTCTCTGGAAAGAATCGTCGACAGGTACCCAATCGTCTTGCTCACCATGGCGAAGCGGTTGACAAGCATCCTGCCTCGCCTCATCCTGCACATCGACTTTGCCCTGGAATGGGTCCAGGTCAATGCGGGACAGGTCATCTATCACAGCGGTGATGAGAGCGAAGCCATTTACATTGTGCTGAATGGCCGACTGAGGCTCGTGGAAGATAGGAAGGACGGTGGTGTCAGCGCCCTCGCCGAATATGGCCAGGGAGAGAGCGTTGGGGAACTGGAGGTGCTCACGGAGACTGCCCGCTCAGGGACGTTGCATGCCATTCGCGACACCGAGTTGGTCAAGTTTCCGCGGACCCTGTTCAACAGCCTGGCTCAGGAACACCCCAACATCACCATCAAGATCTCCAAGATCATCGCTTCCAGGATGCGGGCTGCCGTCGACGACCCGACCAAGACCAGCGGAAAGGAGGCTGGCTCCGGTGCCATCAACAACCAGAGGAAGTCGACGATGAACCTACGGACGGTTGCCATTCTTCCCGTCACCGCTGGCGTCCCTGTTGTCGAGTTTGGCAATCGCCTCATGAATGCCCTCGCCCAAGTCGGACCCCCAAACGGCGCCACGTCGTTGAATCAAGCCGCCATCCTCAACCACTTGGGCAAACACGCCTTCAATAAGATGGGGAAACTGAGGCTTTCTCAGTATCTTGCCGACCTGGAGGAGAAATACGGCCTCGTGGTTTATGTTGCAGGTAAGCCGTCCACCGTCGCTCGGTTGGTTCAGTTGCTTCGTTTTTTCATGATGAGAAACTTTTATCCAAAGGCAATGCCGCTGATGGTTTTCTTAACTCTAATTTTTTCCTGATGATTAACTTCCGTTCACCCGCCATGTTGCTGCCTGGATCGCCTGGTCAACTGCTAACGGAAAGCCTCGTTGCGCAGATACCAATGTCAACTCGCCATGGACACAGACGTGCATCACGCAAGCCGATAGCATCTTGCTGGTGGGCGTGGCCGAGGGATCGCCAGCCATCGGAGAGTACGAGCGATTCATGCTCGGGATGAAATCAACGGCGCGCAAGATGCTGGTTCTGCTGCATACCGAAAGGTTCTCTGGGCCCGGCCTCGCTAGATCTTGGCTGCGTAACCGTATGTGGATCAACGGCGGTCACTACCACATCCAAATGGCATTCAGAACGAACGCCATGCCCGTCCACCGTCCGTCTAAAAAGCTAGGGCAGGCTCTCAAGGAACGAGTGCAAGTTCTGCAGGCCGAAATCCAAAAGTACACATCGAGAAAGGTGCATCACACGCCATACTATTCACCCGACAGCCCGTACAAGGGCGACTTTCATCGCCTAGCACGTAGGCTGTGCGGCAAGTCGATCGGCCTGGTGCTGGGCGGAGGCGGAGCTCGAGGCATGAGCCAGATTGGCATCATCAGGGCCTTGGAGGAAGCAGGCATCCCCATCGACCTGATCGGGGGCACATCGATCGGCGCCTTTGTCGGTGCGCTCTACGCACGGCACGCCGATGTGGTGCCCATGTTTGGCTTCGCCAAGAAGTTCGCGGGCCGCATGGCAAGCCTGTGGCGGTTCGCCCTGGATCTGACGTACCCGTCGGCGTCGTACACGACGGGGCACGAGTTCAACAGGGGCATCTTCAAGACCTTTGGCAACACGCAGATCGAGGACTTTTGGTTGGAGTTCTACTGCAATACGACCAACATCAGCAAGAGCCGGGCAGAGTTTCACACGAGCGGATATGCCTGGCGGTACATTCGAGCGTCGATGTCTCTTGCGGGCCTGCTGCCTCCGCTGTGCGACGAAGGCAGCATGCTCCTGGATGGAGGGTACGTGGACAACCTGACGGTGTCGCACATGAAGGGACTTGGGGTCAACACCATCTTCGCCATCGACGTTGGCGCGTTGGATGACGACACGCCGCAGACGTACGGAGACTCGCTCTCGGGGATGTGGGCGTTCTTCAACCGGTGGAACCCGCTTTCGTCGCATCCCAACCCGCCGACGCTGGCGGAGATCCAGGGCCGCCTCGCGTACGTGTCGAGCGTGGACGCTCTGGAGCGGGCCAAGACGATGGCAGGCTGCATCTACATGCGACCGCCCGTTGACGAGTACGGGACGCTGGACTTTCACAAGTTCGACGAGCTGTACCAGATGGGATACAGGTATGGACGAGAGTTTCTGCAGAAGCTGCGGGAGCAGGGCGGCTTGCCGCTGATGGAGGAGGCGGGGGCCAAGGGGTCGATGCGGCGCACCACGGCGCCTCGACGGGCCAGCATCTAGGCGAAGGAGTACGGCAGTCATGTTTTCTCAACAGCGTTGACAGAGCAGAGCCGTTTGCCAATACCACGAGGATGCATGCATACGAACCATGGTCAATGCCACCACGTCCAGCGACAGTGACCCTCGTGCCTTGAAGTAAACGAATCCGCCGCTTCTGACTGGCATCGTATGCATCGACATGCTTCATCCACGCGCTCCACTACGTCGGCTCGCTCGTGTGCGTAAGTCACCGACGTCAAGAGGGCAACATCTGCTCCCGTCGCCCCTCCTTGACCATCCTGTCGGCCCCCTCGACCAGCAGGTCAAATAGTTTCTGCACATGCTCCTCCCGCACCGCCGCCACACCCGTGCACACGCGAATGGCAAACTTGCCATTGACGACGGTGCTCGTCAGGTAGAACTGCCCGCCGGCGTTGATGGCCTCGTACAGCCCCTCGGTCCGGGCGTTGATCTGCTCCTCGCCGTCGCCGTTGACGCGCAGCGTCACGAGCGCGAAGCGCGCAGGGGTGAAGACGGTGAACAAGTCCTCGCGCTCGCGGATCTTGGCCTCGAGCTTCTCGCCGAGAAGGACGCCCCTGCGGACGTGCTCCTGCAGGCCGCGCACGCCGTAGGCGCGCAGCACGACCCACAGCTTGAGGGAGCGGAAGCGGCGGCCGAGCGGGATCTGCCAGTCGCGGTAGTCGGTGACGAGCTCGCTGTCGGAGAACTGGTTGCGCAGGTAGGGGGGCTTGATGCTCAGGGCGGCGATGAGGTCGGCGCGGCTGCGGACCCAGACGGCGGAGCAGTCGAACGTGGTGAGCATCCACTTGTGCGGGTTGAAGTTGAAGGAGTGGAAGCGCGCCGTAGGCTCCGCGAGGGGCTTGTTCTCGTCGAGGAGGAGGGCGGATCCGGCGTAGGCGGCGTCGACGTGTACCCAGACGTCGTCCGGGGTGCCGGCGCGCCGAGACAGGGCGTCGACGATGCCGGGGAAGTCGTCGACGGCGCAGACGTCGGTGCTGCCGAGGGTGGCGGTCAGGTAGAAGGGCTCGAGGCCCCTCGCGGCGAGGTCGTCAAGCGTCTCGGCCAGGGCGGCGCCCTGCATGGCGAAGCCGTGCTCCTCGGCGACGGGGACGGTGGCGAAGCGCAGGCCGAGGACCTGGGCGGCCTTCTTGGTGCTCGAGTGGGCGCCGGCGCTGCCCAGGGCGACGAGGCGGCTTCGCAGGCGCCACGTCTCGTCCTCCTTGGCCTCACCCTCGGGCATGTGGGCCGTCTTGGCGGCCAGGAACTTGTCCCGCGCCGCCACCATGACGGTCAAGATGGCCTCGCTCGCGCTGCCGTGGATGACGCCGCCGCCGTGCGTCTCGCCGCCGCTGAGGAAGCAGGCGGGGAGGCCCAGCGCCTGGGCCAGCCAGTCGAGGGTGATGGTCTCGAGCTCGGTGACGGCGGGGCTGCAGATCCAGTTGAAGTGGGCGCCGTTGAAGGCGCTGGACCACATCTCGGCGATGGCGGCGGGGTAGCTGCTGGAGCTAGGGAAGAAGGCCATGAAGCCGGGGCTGGCCCAGTGGGTGATGCCGGGCATGATCTTGGAGTGGACGTCGGCCTGGATGTCGGCAAAGGGCTCCGGGTCGAGCGGCGGCGCGGCGGGCAGCAGGAGGCGCAGGTAGCCCGGCTGGACGTCGGAGACGACGCGCCTGGAGGGGATCGACTCATGGTAGTCGGCGACTGCGAGGCGGAGGAGAGGAGCGTCAGCGATGCTCGGGTATTCCCTGCCGCGGTGTTGAGGATGGTGGTTGGGGAGGGGAACGGGGAGGGGACAGCGGAGGGCGGGGAGAGGGGCAGTCTGGCGACGACCGTCTCGACAAGACACGCCAGGCAAGACTTACTCTGATCGACGGCCGCCTTGGCCGCCGCCCGAAACTCGTTTGCATCCATCGTGGCCGCTGTCTCGGCTTCTTCCTTTCTTCCAGAGACTCCTAGCCTCGCTCCCTCGGCCTTCTCAGCGGCAGGTTGGCCACCGCAGAACACGACTAGTCCGTTTCTGGATCGTCAACCCGCCGCTCGCATGCATGTACGACGACGCCTCCCGTCGCAGCAGCATTGATTGGCCCTCGAAAGAAACGTCCGTCTCATCATATTACTATTCACGCCGCCTCGCCAGGGGGCCTCTTCTCT
>NRSZ01001265.1:80710-118416 GCA_002901185.1 Tolypocladium capitatum | reverse complement strand
CCCTTTTTTTTTTGCCCCAGCTGACCCGCCCATCAGGCGATGGGGCGCACTCCAAGGTCCGCAAGAGCATCCCCGATGTCGAGGCCGTCGGCATGTCGCAGGCCGCCATCTGGGGCGTTTTGGACGGCGAGCTCATCACCGACTTCCCGGACATTTGGTCCAAAACACTAGTATACTCGGAGGAGCATGGCTCCATCCTCATCATCCCGCGGGAGAGAAACATGACCAGGTTCTACATCGAACTCAAGGCATGCGCCGGCACGGAGCGTCGGGCGCCGGGCCAGACCTTTGTCATGCAGCAGGCAAGAAATATCATGGCGCCGTTCAGCATCGATTGGAAGTACATCGAATGGTTTGGGCGGTACCAGGTCGGCCAGCGCGTGGCGAGCCGCTTCGCCGACGCCAAAACCAGGGTCTTCCTGTCCGGTGACGCCAGCCACACGCACTCCCCGAAGGCGGCGCAGGGCATGAACACGTCCATGCACGATTCGTGGAACCTCTCGTGGAAGCTCAACCTGGCCGTCCGAGGTCTGGCCAAGCCCGACTTCCTAGAGAGCTACGAGGAGGAGCGACGGAAGATTGCCTTGGACCTGGTCAACTTCGACTACGAGCACGCCAACCAGATCGCCGGAGGAGACGCGGTGGCTCTGGCCCAGAACTTCAAGGCCAATGTTCGCTTCATCTCGGGGATAGGGGCCGAGTACGGGGCTAGCCCACTCAACAAGGAGGATCCCGCCGACGTGTCCTTCATGGCCGGCTATGCCCGGCCAGGGTGCCTGCTGCCGCCCGCCAAGGTCACGCGCTACATCGACTCCAACCCGGTGGATGTGCAGCTTGACATTCCCATGCTGGGCCAGTTCCGCATCTTCCTGCTCATGTGGGACGTGCAGCAAGCGGCACCGTTCCTGGCGACCTTTTGCCACGCCATAGCAGACCATGACGCCTTTGTGAGCAAGCTATCCGCGGCCGCGAGCGCGTCGTATGCCGCACAGCCGAGGCTGGGGTCGGCCGAAGACGTTTACATCCGCCCCGAGCGATACACGGCGGTCAGCCATCTGTTCACCTTTGCCCTCATCAGTAAGTTGCTGCGGTTGTCGACTGCATGCTGGCGGTGTGGTGTTGACGCGAGAACCAGCAACCATGGCCAAGGCGGAGATGGAAGTGTCCGATCTCCCAGCGATGCTCCAAGACAGTCGCTGGACAATCTACCTCGACGACGTTCCCGAACAGGACACGAGGGGCCAGCTCTGCACCGACAAGTGGCTGGGCAGCCTCGAACCCGGCGAAGTCGCCATCATCAACGTGCGCCCGGACGGCTATGTCGGCTCCGTGGGACGATGGAACTCCAACGTCGACGACTCAGGGGTAGACGCTGCGCGGTGGCTGGATGAGTACTACGCGGGATTTATGCAGATCCCGCCGTCGAAGAAATGATATATGAGACGGGTGTAATTCTCGGCTTGTCACGACCAAGAAATTTGATGAATGTGCCCGCACTGGGCATTCGTATGGAACATTTTTATTCCAGCCAGGCGTCGTCGAGGTTTCGGCAGACGGGCATTAGGCGGAGTTGGCATCGAGGAAGACAAAATGAGTTGGAACCGGAGGAGCACTGTACGATGACACGCCGCACACTCGAGAGCATAAAATAAAGAGTCACGGCTCAGTTGATGTTGTACCATGTCCGCCGTGCCCTTGGCTTCCTCTCCTTGTGGCCCTGTGTTGCTACGTGCGGCGGTATTCCAAGCCCTCGATCCGGCTCGGCTCTCGTCGACTGCCCGTGTGCGTGCTCCCTTGGATCTGATCTCTGCGCTTTGCTGCCAGCGTCTACTCGCGTCTCCCTCCTTGCCGCCCGTTCCGGGGAATCATGGGCGACCAAACAGGTGTCCAGCACGGCTGCTATCCAGGGCTCCCACTGGCCAAGCTCGACTCAGATGTCCATGCCAGGTACCCTCGGGGCCAGGCACAATAGGCGACAGTGGATTCATACCGACTCGGAAGTCTGGGCCGGGTACCCAAGGGGCCGGGCACAATAGACGACAATGGATTCATACCGACTCGGCAGTCCACGCAAGGTCCCCTCGGGGCCAGGCTCAATAGACGACAGTGGATTCATACCTGCAGAGCACGCCGTACCCGATGCGGAGTGTACCGAGCACCAACAGCGCCATGCGGTAAATAACGCCGTGGTGTGGTGAAACGTGGTGGATAGAACTGGGCATCGCTGCCGAGGAACAGAGGTGCCGTGCCCGCCCCCGGCCTCGCGCGATGGCAAGGTGGCTTCTTGGTTCGTGCTGCGTCGACGAGCGGCGGCGCACGGGTGGCTGCTCGCATGGCTCACTTGCGCTCGCTCTCATCAAGAGGGACGCGGGAGTAAACAGATCGAGCACGTGCCTTGCAGAGAGAGACTTGGAAGTCGGCCAATCGGCAAAACCAGTCAACAAGATGTAGTCAATTGGATGCTCTGCATTCTCGATCGTTCCATCGTCGGCTGGCTCCAGGCCCACCTGCCCGCCAGCCGCCGCTACCTTAGCTTGGTGGGGGGTGCGACCAGTCCTGGGGCCTGAGGCGCTCCCGGAGCTTCTACTCGTACGTGTCCTCAAGGCCGCCGGCCAACTTCACTCGGGATTTTAACTTCTCCTCGATCCACCCGCCTCCGACCACCCGCCTCCGACCACGAATCTCCCCCCATTCACCTCAATCCTGGATTCTCCTGTTTGAGCACGCCCTTGGACACACCCATCGGCTTCTTCTCTTCCCCTGTGCATCCCTGAGCACCTGCGCTGCTGTGTGTGTGTGCTCGGCTTCCCCGTGTCTTGACCAAACCAAGCTTTATCGTCCGCCATGAAGTTCAACGCTGTTGCCGCCGCCGTGGCGTTCCTCACCGGAGCCGCCCACGCCGAGGACGCTGCCCAGGAGTCGCCTGTCGTCCCTGAGCTCCCGACCTTCACTGTGAGTTCTTGTTCTCCGCGCGTGGTCGACGAGCGTCACTCTGGCAATCGGCCTCCTGTTGAATGATTGCTGACCGAGACCCTGCCCACCAGCCCACCACCTTGAAGGCCCCCTTCCTCGAGCAGTTCACCGGTGACTGGCAGAAGCGATGGAAGCCCTCTCACGCCAAGAAGGACATGGAAGGCACCGGCAAGGATGAGGAACAGTGGGCGTATGTCGGCGAATGGTCCGTCGAGGAGCCCACCGTGTACAATGGCATGCATGGCGACAGAGGTCTCGTCGTCAAGAACCCGGCTGCCCACCACGCCATCTCGGCCAAATTCCCCAAGAAGATCGACAACAAGGGCAAGACTCTCGTCGTCCAGTACGAGGTCAAGCTTCAGCGTAAGCGCTCCCCAGTGTCCCAAAGCATGTCAGGGCATGCCGCTGACACGATCCGCTTCCAGAGGGCCTCGAGTGCGGTGGTGCCTACATGAAGCTGCTGCGCGACAACAAGGCCCTCCACCAGGAGGAGTTCGGCAACAAGACCCCATATGTCATCATGTTCGGTCCCGACAAGTGCGGCCACACCAACAAGGTGCACTTCATCATCAACCACAAGAACCCCAAGACTGGCAAGTACGAGGAGAAGCACCTGTCGTCTCCTCCCACTGCCAAGATTGTCAAGACCACCGAGCTCTACACCCTCATCGTCCACCCCAACAACACGTATGCCATCCGGCAGAACGGTGACGAGGTCAAGACCGGCTCTCTCCTCGAGGACTTCTCCCCGGCCGTCAACCCGCCGGCCGAGATCGACGACCCCAAGGACACCAAGCCCGAGAACTGGGTTGACCAGTCCCGCATCCCCGACCCCGAGGCCACCAAACCTGCGGACTGGGACGAGGACGCGCCCTTTGAGATTGTCGACGAGGAGGCCACCAAGCCCGAGGATTGGCTTGAGGACGAGCCCACGACCATCGCCGACCCCGAGGCGCAGAAGCCTGCGGACTGGGACGATGAGGAGGACGGCGACTGGGTCGCGCCCACTGTCCCCAACCCCAAGTGCGGTGATGTCTCTGGCTGTGGCCCGTGGACCAAGCCCAAGAAGAAGAACCCCGAGTACAAGGGCCAGTGGACCGCGCCTCTCATTGACAACCCGGCGTACAAGGGTCCCTGGGCTCCCCGCAAGATCAAGAACCCCGACTTCTTCGAGGACAAGACCCCCGCCAACCTTGAGCCCATGGGCGCCATTGGCTTCGAGATCTGGACCATGCAGAGCGATATACTCTTCAACAACATCTACATCGGCCACTCGATTGAGGACGCCGACAAGCTGGCCGCCGAGTCGTTCAAGCCCAAGCTCGCTGCCGAGTTGGCCCTGGCCGCGGCCGACAAGCCCAAGCCTGAGGAGCCCAAGTCGCCGTCGGACCTCCAGTTCCTCGCTGACCCGGTCCTGTACGTCAAGGAGAAGCTCAACCTGTTCGTGACGATTGCCCAGAAGGACCCCATTGAGGCCATCAAGTTTGTTCCCGAGGCTGCCGGCGGCATCGTTGCCGTCGTGGTGACCCTGATTGCCATTGTTGCTGGTCTGGTTGGCCTGGGTGGCTCCTCGCCGGCCGCCCCGAAGGCTGCTGTTGATGTCAAGGGCAAGGGCAAGGACAAGGCGGCGGAGGCTACCACGACAGGAGCCGAGAAGGCCAAGGCTGATGCCAACAAGCGCTCTGCCCGCAGCCAGTCGTAGGCGTCGCACGTTGCGTGGGAGGCGTCTGAGCGGCGCTCACGTCGGACGAAGACGGTGTTGCGAGTCCTGAGCCCCCCCCACGGGCACGGGGAATCTCAATTGAAGATGTGGAAGGAATGGTAACAAGGCAGAGATGCAGGAAGGGAAAATAAATTAATCCTATCAGTCGCTGATCTCGCGGTGCTTGTTGGGCCAGGCTGCATTGACGCAACGTCTTGGTGGGACATGGGTCGACGACGGCACGGCGTATTGTATTATTTAGAAGGCGCAGTTGGCCGCCCAGGGCCACCAAGGAGCGCGCATGACAAGTACCTAGGCGAGATTGCCATGCATGGACCTGAACTACACTGCAATGCTGTTATGCTGATGGGTGGCGGCGATGCAGCCCGTCGGCAAGTCGTCGGCCATTGACGGCATGTCGGCATGCGGCATCGGCTCAGCGGACCCCCTCTCCTCTCCACCCGGCCTCAACCGTGGCCGCTCCCTTCATAAGAGGCGACCACGTCGACGGCATCGGGACGCATGTCGCCAAGATCTCGCGTCCCCTAGCACGCCCAGCACGCCCAGCACGTCACGCTCAAGCCTCTGCCCGACACGCCCGTACCATGCGCCGGCTCATGTCGCGAAGCGTCTCCGCCAGCGTCTCCGCCAGCGTCTCCGCCAGCGCCAGCCGCTCTCCCGCCACCTCGGCGGCTCCTCGCTCGACGATTGCCGCCGCGTCTGCGTCTTCCAAGATGGCCTCCAACGGCTCGTCGTCGTCGGTCGCCGCGAGGCGCATACACGCCACGGCCCAGCAGCTCCGGCCCGTGGCCGCCCTGGCCTCGACGGCCACCAGCTACCCAACGACGCACGACAAGATCCAGGCGGTCGAGAACACGCCCTACTTCGTCGACAACAGGTTCGTGCAGTCGACGACGGACGAGCTCATAGACCTGGCCGACCCGGCGACCAACAACCTCGTCACGCGCGTGCCGCAGATGACGGACGCGGAGATGCGCGCGGCCGTGGCCAGCGCCGAGAAGGCCTTTGAGTCGTGGCGCACCACCACCGTCCTGGCCCGCCAGCAGATCATGTTCCGCTTCGTGCAGCTGATCCGCGAGAACTGGGACCGCCTGGCCGCCAGCATCACGCTCGAGCAGGGCAAGACGTTTGCCGACGCAAAGGGCGACGTCCTGCGCGGCCTGCAGGTCGCCGAGGCCGCCGTCGCCGCGCCCGAGCTGCTCAAGGGTGAGGTGCTCGAGGTGGCCAAGGACATGGAGACGCGGACGTACCGCGAGCCGCTGGGCGTCGTCGCCGCCATCTGCCCGTTCAGTGAGTCGCAGCCCTCATGCGTAATGCGCTCGTCGTGCTCTGCCGTTCCGTCCCGCTTACACGGCCGCTGGCAGACTTCCCGGCCATGATCCCCCTCTGGTGCATCCCCATCGCCACCATAACCGGCAACACGCTCATCCTCAAGCCCTCGGAGCGCGACCCCGGCGCCGCCATGATCCTCGCCGAGCTGGTCCGCGAGGCCGGCTTCCCCGACGGCGTCGTCAACGTCATCCACGGCGCCCGCCGCGCCGTCGACTTCATCCTGGACGAGCCCGCCATCAAGGCCGTCAGCTTCGTCGGCGGCAACAAGGCCGGCGAGTACATCTTCGGCCGCGGCTCGGCCAACGGCAAGCGAGTCCAGGCCAACCTGGGCGCCAAGAACCACGCCGCCGTCCTGCCCGACTGCAACAAGAACCACTTCATCAACAGCGTCGTCGGCGCCGCCTTTGGCGCGGCCGGCCAGCGGTGCATGGCCCTGAGCACGCTGGTCATGGTCGGCGAGACCAAGGAGTGGCTGTCTGAGGTGGCGGAGCGCGCCCGCGAGCTCCGGGTGGACGGCGGCTTCGAGGAGGGCGCCGACCTGGGCCCCGTCATCTCGCCCGAGAGCAAGCAGCGCATCGAGGGCCTCATCGCGAGCGCCGAGAAGGAGGGCGCCACGCTGCTGCTCGACGGCCGCGGCTTCAAGCCCGAAAAGTACCCCGACGGCAACTTCGTCGGCCCGACCATCATCTCCGACGTCACGCCTGACATGACGTGCTACAAGCAAGAGATCTTCGGCCCCGTCCTCGTGTGCCTCAACGTCGAGACGATCGACGAAGCCATCGAGCTCATCAACGCCAACGAGTACGGCAACGGCGTGGCCATCTTCACGCGCTCGGGCCCCACGGCGGAGACGTTCCGCCGGAACATCCAGGCCGGCCAGGTCGGCATCAACGTGCCCATCCCCGTGCCGCTCCCCATGTTCTCCTTCACCGGCAACAAGAAGAGCGTGGCGGGCGGCGGCGCCAGCACCTTTTACGGGCGGCCCGGTATCAACTTTTACACGCAGCTCAAGACGGTGACGTCGCTGTGGCAGAGCTCCGACGCCGTGGCCAAGAAGGCCGCCGTGCACATGCCGACTCTCCAATAGAGACGATCGCTTGCGGTGTCGAGTGGACGTGTGTGACGGGCAGTGGGAGAGAGGGGGAGAGAGAGAGACTGCGCGTTTGACGGGGACGGCGCCTTGCTTTGGTCAGAGGTGGTGCAAAATAGTATCACAACCGCAGGGCTCAGGGGCCGGCTAATATGAATCTCGCCAGAGCGGCAACTGGAGGTTACAACAAGATCTGCTTCCCACCGTCCACGCCCCCGTATGCTCGAACACGTCGCCGCAACACAGCCATCCCCCTGACTTGACTGACGCGAGAGGCTCTTCGCCAGCATGCTAACCCCTGGGAAGCGGACGGATGCGGCATCCAGCACTCCCCAAGCCCTTGGGGTCCAGCCACGCGTGCCCTAGCAGCTGCCTCGCCGTCGCCCTGCGCCGCGGCTGCCAGCGCAGCATGCTCCGCATAAACGACTCGAACTCGTACGCCTCGGCGGCCAGGCAGCGCGGCATCTCGTGCCTCAAGCTGCTGTTCGTGCGCACCATGCCCGCGTGCTTGAAATTGCCTTGCAGCAGGTCTCGTCAGCGGTCCGCCTCGGCCCGCGCCTTGGACGGAGGGGAGGAAGAAGTGCTTACCGTCGGCGTCGTAGTAGGGACCGCCAAAGTAGTCGCGGACGGTGTTGCAGACCTTGCCCTCGCCGTCGCGGATGGCGGGCTGCCAGCGGCGGGTCAGCATGGACATGCTTGGGCGGACCAGGTGGCGCGGCGCCGGGCCGAGGCGTTCGGTGATCTGGGCGAGATGCATCGCCGCGCTGTACCTGGTGGCGCCGCTGACCTCGTCTTCCACCCAGACGCTGAAGAGCTCCCTGTCGCTGAAGAGCTCCCACATCTAGACGAGGTGAGGGTTGGCACAGCTCTTCGAACACGGCCGGGCAGGGCAGGACACGCTTCGCGTTTCGCTTACCATGGTGCCAAAGTTCCACACGTCGGCGCTGTAGGACCAGCCCGTGCCAAGAAGCACCTCGGGCGCGCGGAAGAGGTTGGGCTGGATCGGATGGAGCAGGGGATGTGCGCCGTCGCCGCGCCTGGCGAGGCCGAAGTCGGCGATCTTGGGCACCATGTTGGCGACGAGGCGGGCGTCGATGTCGCCGTAGCTCGTGTGCGCGGCGTACAGCGTGTGGCCGTGGCACTCCTTGCGGGCCATGGGGTACGCCGACTGAGAGTCGGCAAAGTGCTCGATGAGGGATCCGCGCTCGACCGACATGAGGATGTTGTCGAGCTTCAAGTCTACGACTGGAGTCAGCAGCAGAATCATGCCCGCCCGGCCCGAGTTGTATGCTCACCCGTGTGGATGATGCCGCACGACGTGTGCAGGAACTCGAGGCCCTCGAGGATCCCCCGGATGTACCCCTTGACCAGCGGCACGTTGCTCGGGTGCAGCTCGCCGCTGCACGGCACCGTGAGCCGCATCTTGAGGGTCATCAGCGGCTCCCGCATGGGCTCAAGGACCAGGCACCTGTGCGGCCCGTACGGCCCGTCGACGAAGAACGTGTCCAGGGCGTCGACGAAGCGCTTGCGCGCTGGGTGGCCCTCCTTCTTGCTGCAGGCGACGGCGATGGTGTTGAACATCTTGATCTCGTTGATGGCCGTCTGCTCTGTGCGATTGTTGGTGCTTATCTTGATGGCGCAGTACTTCTTGGACCGGAACCAGAGCCTACCATGTCTGCTAAATGTCGTCAACTCACTGGACGACTCTTGGGGAGCGGGAAGAGTGTATACTCACCGGCCCTTGTCCTGGGCCAGCCAGACCGTCGACGTCAGCCCCCAGCCGATCTTGGCCACCAGCTTGTACCTCTGGTTGAAGACGTCGCCCGGGTTCGGGTGGCAGAACGTCCGCCAGTCGTACCGAGCCGAGATCTCTTCGTCAACAAGCATGTCTGCCGGGATGATTTGCGGAAGAGACGGCAGGTCGTGCCTCCGCCGCCGCCGGTATTCATCGAGGAGGGCTCGCGGATCCAACATGGTGACCGGGTGTTGACAATGCTCATGAATCGAGGTGTAAGTGATGGGCTCTTGCTGTCAAGATCAGGAGGCAGAAAGGCGGAGGAGGACTGCTTTGGCAATATCCAGGAGAGGAGGTTTTTGGATGTGAGAGAGCTGCCCTTTTCCGTCTTATATAGTTTGGAAAGAAGAGTGTCTGTCGGTTGGTGGCCGACGAGGTTACTGTGACGCGGGCCGGCCAGGCCATGACTATCTGTGAACAGCCTGAGCCAGTATCACGGTGAATTGAGGACCAGGAAGCGTCTTGTGGTGAAAAGTCGCCATCGGCAGGCCAGTCAAGGCTGGGTTCCGGTGAGTAAGAGCCGCTGGCCCTGGCCCCTTTTCCATTGCCGCCGTGAACAAAGCCAGGATCACCCACCGGTCATGCTCCCGAGATGAACAAAGGAAGACACGGTATAAAACAGGGGCCGCACCCTCCACGCATCCGCGATCTCGTTGCCGGGTTGAGGCTGCAGGGGACGTTGGGGCCGACTTCTCTGCCTCTGAGTCCCACTGCTCGCCGTCCTCCGTGGGCGTTGCCGCACAACTCATGGACGACGGGAGAAGATCACGACACCGGCGGGTAAAGCCGCCAAGTGAATCGCCGTGTGCCAAGTACCAAGCAACTGCTAACCTGCCTTCACGACCTCGCAGCGCAGTGAGAAGCTCTCTGTCCCGCGGGGGGCCAGCCACCGGGGCAAGCGAAACCTGAACAGCTATTCAACTCCTTATATAAATGAATAACGGCAGCAGTCCGCGGCGCAACGCGCAGAGTGAAGAGCCACGATGTAAGAAGCAACTAAGGTGGAGAAAGGGGGGGGTTGCGAGCTGGCGTTGAAGTTGTTGGCGGACATGCGACCCATCGTGTGCCACTATACAACCACGACGCAGTTATATACAGGAGGACGCAACGGAAGCTGAATCCAAGTCAAGTCTTGAGTCGAGTATGGATGACATTGATGACATCGACTCCACGGACGGATCCCTTGAGACCATGACAACTTGCAAGGGGCACCATATATTTAGCACCGTGCGGCACGTCCGAGCTGTGAGACACTATCGGCGATCGGATCGACCCTACGAAGCACCACGAGCCAGCCATGTTGTCATCAAGTTCCACGAATCGCCTCGACGTGGCTGATACAGTGGCACATCGGATAAGACAGCATAAAAAGTTGTTCAGCGCCATGATAAGACGCAATTATCTCCATCCCATCCATACTCAGTCCTTCCAAGCTTGCCATCCAGTCCATTCCAACACGTTACTCCGTCCTTGGTCCCGGTCCGCATATAGTACGTAGTAGAGTACACCCGCGTCATCATGTCCACTCCGGCTCTCATCCATCGTCCAGCAGTCCTCAACGCGTCCCGAAGCCGGGGCATCGGGGGGTATCTAGAAGGCAAGGACAGCAGCGACGAGGCCGAGGACGGCCACGGGGGCGGCGGTCATGGCGGGGGCCATGCCCTTGGAGGTGGACGTGGACGAGCCGCTACCGCCGCTGCCGCCAGAGCCGCTGCCGCCAGAGCCGCCGCCGCCGCCGGTGGTCGTGGGGGAGCCGCCGGAGCCGGCGCCGGTCTGGGTGGCGCCGCTGCCGCCAGAGGTCTGGGTGGCACCGCCGGCGCCGGTCTTCGTGTTGGAGGAGCCGCCGCCGGAACCGGAGCCGGAGCCGGCGGTGGGCTGCGGGGTGCCGCCCGAGGTGAAGTAGTTGGTCCCGATGCACTTGTTCACGCAGGCCGCGTACTGGTCCGTCTGGGCCTGGGAGCCGTCGCCCTGGGGGCACGCGGCAACGCACTTGGTGGTGGCGGCGACCTGGCTGCCGTCGGGGTTGGGGACCTGCATAACAACACGTCAGCAAGCAGCCCTCTGCAGAAGAGCGAGTTCCGCTCGACTCGCGACTCGACGTACACCGACGCAGCGGGCCTGGCAGTTGACGTCGCCAGACTTGCAGGCCTTGAGGCAGGCGGCCTGCGCGGCCTGTGCCGGCGTGAGGGACACGGTGGGCGCGGCCGCGGTGCTCAGGGTGTCCTGGGCAGCGACGAGGGCGAGGGCGCCGGAGACGATGAAGGCAGCGAAACGCATGTCGGCGGTGGAAGTGGAAGTGGAAGCGGAAGCGGAAGCGGAAGCGGTAGTGGTATGCTTGATTATCGTATCACAAGATCAAGAGCGATGCAGTAGCAGTGGGCGCCGGAGAACGAAACAGTATGCCGCAGCGAGTGACGGGTAAACGTAGCGAGAGAGCGAGAGAACGAGGTCACGGTCACGGGTGGGAGGAAACAAAGGAGGAGGAGGAGAAGGGAGGGCCTCAACCGAAGAGGCGACGGGCCGCGGCCTTTATGACCAGTGCAGGGCGGCACATGGCTGTGTGGCTGCAGCTCGGCCACGGACCAGGGACGTCTGTTGGCCCCAATGGCCCAATGGCCCAATGGCCCTCGTGTCTGACAGCAAGCTGAGATCGAATGCCTCGCCTAGCGTCTGGGGAAGGCCAAAATTGCACGGCCGCCGCCACGCCCGACGCAGCAGCCAACTTAAACCGCCCGCCCCAACCCCAACGGGCCCCGTTGCTGGACGAGACGCTGCCCGGCGTCTGCAGCGTCGGCCGGCCCGTGGGGAGCAGGGCGGCGCCGCGGTCAATGGCTCGATGACGAGCTGTCGTCGCGTGCGGGTGGTTGGCCGTGGTGGTGATGGCGCGTCGTGTTGGTGCCCCCTTTTTTTGCGTCCTCGATTCCACCGCGCACTCGCCGCCTCGCATGGCATGACGTCCCCGGCTGGGTCCCCGGCCTGGGATCCCCTGGCCCAGGGCCCTGTTTCCTCTTCCCTTCCCGCTGCTGTTCCACCTGCGGTGGGTACGTACGTAGCTCAGCTCGTGGGGTCTCGACGCTTGTTGGTCAGGCCGAGCCCTGTCTCAGGCACGTCGGCCGCGGCCTTCGAGGCGAGACTCGGTGCTCCGGCAACGAGGATCCAGCACCTCCTCCGCTGGCAGCGAGGACCCAGCCATCCTGTCGTCGCGTCCGCGAGGCCGTCCGGCAACGGCGTGGTGTGGTTGCTGCGCGGCGCGCATTCCATCCAGCCAGCGCCGGCGCAGGCCACGGCATGCCCCGACCGTCCGGCCACCAGCCGCCTCCCAATCACGGCGCGCCGCTCGGCGTTGCTGCTGTGGCTCGTGTGAGTGATGGTGGCCCGGTTCCAAGGGTGGTTGCAGGCAGGAATACGAGATGCATCATGCCACGGGCCGGATGGGTGGCGACCCGCTGCCTGGACGCCTCCAGCGCACGAGCAACGGCGTTGCACGCATGTGACAGTGATGGCTCGGCGGGCCTCGCATGCTCGTGAAGCCGGGCGTCATCTACTCCATGCTCGTGCTCCCGTTCTCGTGCCTTGAATCGATGACTCTTATGCCACTTGGCCATCGGCCCCGGAATGCAGGTTTGTCCGTCCGTCCGGCTTTCGGTCTGAGCAACGTCGAGAAACGCCGGGAAACGGACGTCTGCACTAAACCGGGCCGGAGTAAGAGCGGCGACAAGACCTAACGCTCAGCCAGCACCGTCTCCCGGCATCCACTCCCGCGCCGGCATCTCCAGCGGCTTCATCCCGACGCCGCGCCTGGATATACGACCTCGTCGACGACAGCAATGGCGTCCCTCTCGGAACCCCAAGACGACCCCGACCGGCTCATCGCCTCCGCCGACCCAGACCACCCGGCCAACCTCATCCCCTCCCTCTGCGCCAAGTTCTGGACGCTCGGCTGGGTCACCGGCACCGGCGGCGGCTGCTCCATCAGAGACGAGTAAGCCTCTCGCGCCGCTGCCTCATCCACGTCGTCGCGTCCTCGCTCACCACTCGCCGCTCGCCGCGCGCTCCCAGGGACCTCGTCTACATCGCCCCCTCGGGCGTCCAGAAGGAACTCATCAAGGCCACCGACATCTACGTCCTCTCCCTCGCCGCCCAGCATCCCTCCCTCCAGCACCGCACCTACCTGCGCTCCCCGCCCTGCCACAGGCCCTCGCAGTGCACGCCGCTCTTCCTCGCCGCCTTCACCCGCCGCCGCGCCGGCTGCTGCATCCACACCCACTCGCAGTGGGCCGTCCTCGTCACCCTGCTGCTCGAGCAAGCCCCCCCGGGCAGCAGGACCGTCTTTGAGATCAACAACATCGAGCAGGTCAAGGGCTTCGCCAAGGGCATCACCAAGCAGGGCAACCTTGGCTACCACGACACCCTGCGCATCCCCGTCATCGAGAACACGCCGCACGAGGAGGACCTGACCGAGTTCCTCGAGGCCGCCATGGAGGAGTACCCGGACACGTATGCCGTGCTCGTTAGGAGGCATGGCGTCTATGTCTGGGGCGACAACGTCCACAAGGCCAAGACGCAGTGTGAGAGGTGAGTGGGCACATCAGCAGAGCAACTCACGGACGGCATGCTAACCCCCCCCTCTCAAGCCTCGACTACCTCTTCCAACTAGCCGTCGAGATGAAGAAGCTGGGCATACCCTGGATCAGCGACATCCCCCGCGTTGCGCCGGAGCGGCCATAGGGGGCATCCTCGGTGGGAAGAGCATGTCGAGTTGTCAAGGTTGTCATTGGATAGATAGACCCCCTGCCTTCAACCCGAACCGGGGGCGTGACGCGTATCCAAGAGTGAGTGTCCAAGAGTGAGTGCAGGTCTAGTTTCAATTGCCCACCGTGGTCTCACAGCTCGTCTCTGATCGGACCGTCGCCGCCCAAGCCTCGCGTCTCCTCCCATGCCCTCTTCTTGGTATTCCCCTGCTCCCCGCTCGCATCAGTCTCGCCATCCGCCGCTTCCCGCTCGGCAGCCTCCTTTGCGGCATCTATAACCTTGCCTACTCGATCAACCATGGACTTCGGATCGCCGTCCTGCACGGGCCGCCCCGTTTCCTGTCCCACCCGGGCTGTCGGCAGATGGTTGTTTGGCAAGCCTCTGACGGGAACGCCGCCCCCGTCTCCCCCGACTTGCACCTTTCCAGACTCGCCAGGACCGCCTCGTGCCTGCATGACCGCGCTGCCCGCCCTCGTGCCGGCACCGAACAGTATCCGTATCGGCAGCCAGACCAGCCACCACATCGGCCCGTAGAGTATCCGCCTGAAGACGAGCCACGCCCCCGTCACGAGGAGCATGTAGAGCGCGGTCTGCAGGTACCACGTGTCGCTCTTCTGCGAACGCAGCAGCGTCCCCAGCAGGTCCCTCGAGCTGGCAAGCATCGAGTCCAGCGACGTGTACGATTCGTTGAGCTGCTTCAGCGCCGCAGACGACTCCGTCAGCGTCTGGTGCGCAAAATCGCTGCGCGACAGCTCTGCCGCTATGAGGTCGTGCGTCCGCCGCAGCGCCGTCGTCACGTTGCTGCTTGCGCCGACCGTATGCTGGTCTTCTTCCGAGAGGCTTGACAGCTGGTGCTGGCGCTGCTGTGTGTACCGCACCGGACGGTAGGTTATCGGCCCGGGCGCTTCGTCGCCTGCAAGTGTGTGAGACGCTGCCTCGGAGACGGGGAGCGAAAACGATTGTACGAGGAGGTCCCTCTCCTGCCGCTGCGCCTGCTCGAGGCTCTTCTTTGCCGCCAGCCGTGCCTTTCGGAAAGCTCCTCGATGGCTGTGCTCCCGTCAACGTTCTCGCTCAGCAGACAGGCAGCTCTGTTGGAAGCCTTACCACGCCAGTTCACCGCCCAGTCTATCCACTCCGTCCTGAAGTCTCGCCTTGTCGAGCCCCTCCGGTCGCACATATTTCACCTCCTCCCGCAGCAGCTCCTGCTCTTCCAAACCGCTTCTCAGCACCTGCCCAATCTCCGCGCCGAGCTCGCCGCTCACGCTGCTCTCCTCCTCGGTGCCAAGGGGAACTGCGCCAGGCTGGAACTTGAGATTCGCGAGTCGGTCGATCAAGTCCCTGAGCTGCGTCGTCGTTTCTTGCAGAGCCGTCAGGCGCTCCTGCAGTCCCTCCAGAGACATCGTAGGTGTTTTCGACCGACTACGTCGGCGGAAGGGGTATACGTTCCGATAATGCAAAAGCTGTGTCGTTGACGAAGTGCTACACTTGGCCTCGTCGTGCCGTGGCCAAGGTGAAACAGCTCGTTAAGGGGGTTATGGATGTACCGGGGTTGGTATGGTCTGGTCCTGGGCGGCAGCTGATTGGCCCCACTGTAAGAGAAACTCAACAGTCCGGCTTCACCTGGGAAATAATCAAGTGTCAAGTTATAAGGAGGATTATGCTGTGCACGAGGTGTGGCGTCACATTTTTTAGTGCGACATCAAGAGTTGAGATGTTTACATTCGGCCATTGGACTTTTACACGTGCCGCTGGACGGGCGGTACGGGAAACACGTTCCAGCAAGGCAAACATGTTGCTTCGAGCTCCGAGTCACCCGCAACGTCCAGTAGAGATGAGAAGCATCGGGGCCATCAAATGCTGCATTGCTAGAATAGCCATCGCCGCGCTTCCAACCAGCCTGCCATCATTGTATTCCCCCAGCCCGTTACCCCCCAAACACGCAAACACCTCCCGTCCCGCTAGAAGCTTGTCCAAGTCGGAGGAGCATCTGTTAGCAGTATCCTCATCCCAGCGTAGAATCAGCAGCCACCACTCACCTGAGGGGAAAGAGTGAAGCATCGCCCTCTAAACAGAATAATCGGAATCGAATCATGGCTTCCGCCACGCCACGCATCGCACTCAAGTGTCAAAACACAATCTCCGCAACGGCTTCCCATAGGGTATCCCCCTTTCGGGGGACCCTGCTATTTCTGATGCCATATTGCAGGCGTCGAGTGACGCCGAGCCCTCACGGGCAGACCCGTCCTCTCGCATGCAAGCGAGTGACAGCGGTGGCCTTCCCACGGGCTCCCTCCCCCCCTGCGCCCCGAAGGACGAGAAGGGAAGAGAGCGGGTGGGTGCGGTGAAGAGTTACTCCGAATTTCTCACATGCGCATAAATTGCCCTTCTTTGATCCACAGAGCGGAAAGCGGGAGGCCTTGAGATGCATGCTTGCGCAGGTTTCTCTGTTTGGAAGCATGGAAGCGCGGCGTTGTTTAGAGGACGATGCTTGCAGAAAGCAAAAGAGAGCGCAAAGCGCCCCGCAGTGGGATATTTTCTGTAGGCAACCATCCCACACGGACCGCAGGTGCACGTGACCCAAGTTTTCGGCTAGATCGTCACGTCGCGGATATCCAAAAGTTATGCGACGACGACCAGTCCCAGCAAAACCACGCCAATCGCTCCATCGCCGCCCCTGCGCGCTGCGCCCTCGTCGCCAGGATGATCACCAAGTTCATGACCGAGGTCTCGGCCAAGTTCAACCCCTTCTCTGCCTGCGCCAAACCCGCGCGCCTGTTCCTCACCTTCCTGCCTCCGAATGCCCGATCCGCAGGCACCGCCATCAACACGACACTACTCCCCCGGAACTCGACAGAGCCCAGCTCCGTAAAGGTCAAATTCAGTACGTCGGGTACTCCCGTCACGGCTGCGTCGCCAGACACTAACGCGCTGCAGAGGACGGCAAGGAAATGAGTTTCAACTGCGACAAGATCAACATCAAGGGTCTCGTCGAGGAGGTGGACCGGCACTCTCGCCAACTGCAAAAGGCGGCCGATCTTTCGGATTAAGCCTTTGACATCATTGTCTGTACATTATGCATTGACGGCGTTTCACGGAGCGGGGTTATACGAAGGGGCCCAAATACGACAGACACGTGTAGTGGCACGGCTCAAGAACATTTTGCAGACTATGCATCATGGCACATTGTGCGTGCAGCCCGACTTTTTTACTCCTTCAGGACCCTCGCCTCCTCGCTCTATGATTTGCGAGTTCAAGGCCTAAGTGGAAGCACCGCTTATGAAAAACCATTTGTCGATGGAGCTGTCGATCTTGCCGGCCGGCAGCTCCTGGTGGGGAGGCAGAGGCGGCAGCTGGTCCGGAGACAGGCGGCCCGTGGAGTTCGAAACAGTGGTGTTGGCGCTGGAATAGGGTCAGAAACTGCCACGACAGGGCCAACACGGGGTGGTACTCACGTAGAGACGCTGCCGGCAGGGGTCTTGCCGGTCATCAGGCGATCCCAGGCCTCGCCGCACTCACGGACGACGTCCATGGCGTATCTGGAATACCACGTCAGTCTGGAATTGGTCTTGTATCATGGAACAGGCACCAACTTCTTGTTCTTGCACTCGCCGGTGAATGCAAACTGGTTCTCAGGCTTGCCGTCGGGAATCTTGTAAATTCGGAACCATTCATTAGTGGCGCGAAGAAGACCTGGCAGGTGGCGCTCGACGTCCTCGATGTCGTTCAGCTTGGGGGCCAGCGGGTCGTTGATGTCAATGACGATGACCTTCCAGTCCGTTTCGTCCTCGTCGAGAAGAGCCATGACGCCGAGAACCTTGACCTGCTTGATCTGGCCAGTGTAGCCGACCAGCTCGCCGATCTCGCAGACATCGAGAGGGTCGTTGTCGCCCTTGGCCTTTGTCTCAGGGTGGACAGCGTTGGGGTCTTCCCAGGTCTAAGGGGGGGCTCGGTCAGCGACGGCGTGGGGAAGACAATTTGCTCCTCGTGGGAGTAATCGTACCTGAGGGAAAGCACCGTAGTTCCACAGGTAGCCCTTGTGGGGGAAGCAGTTGCGGACGTAGCGGAGCTTGCCCTTCTTGACGTCCTGCTTGATGGGGTTGAGGAGCTCCTCCTTGGAGATCTGTTTGGGGAGGGAACTGTCAGCGGACCCAGGGGTGGGGCGGTGACGCCCAAGCTGGGCAGATTCTGGGAGGGGACGAAAACATTGCATCCGTTTACCGTCCCTGGGACTTGGAGAGCTGGCGACGGGCAAAACATACCTCGAGCTTCGCATTGGTCCACCGGGGGATCTCGACAACCATGTTCAGAATGGTCTGCTCCTGGTTGGCGTAGAGGGGAATGTCGTGGAAGGGCGAGACGGGGACCCCATCCTTCTCGATGTAAACGCGGTGCTCGAAGGTGTTGGGCGCAGCCACCTTGCGGAGCGTGTACTGGGAAGCCATGGTGGGCGGTATAGACGGTGAAGATGACGATGCGGCTGACGATGTAGAATACGATTGACGGCCCGGTGCGTGCGCAGGGGAACCCGACAGGTGGCGAGCAATTTGCGCAGTTCTCCGGAGCGAGATTTGGGAGGTGGTGATGTGGTGGGAGGAGGGTTGATGGCGAGATGGAGGGGGCGGGGCACGTAGTAGACCCATGGTGCTAGCAGCGATGCAAGTCTCCGCCGCCGGCCCAGGTGCTGCTACCCAGGCTGCAGTCATCAGCGCTGCCGCTGTCGAGCGTCCCGTGTGCGAGGCGCCGAGCCCGTGATTGGCCCAGCCGGTTGGCGGCAGGCGGTGCAGTCGGAGCTGTTGGAGGACAGGGCCGTGCCGGAGGGACATGAAAAACCGCCGCGTGGTGACGACTCAGGAGCGAGGAAGAGGCTCAGGAGCTAGGGGCGGACGGCGGCGCTGCAGAGAACACGGTTGCGACGGCAAGGAGGAGGCACGAGTGCAGGTACGAGAACGGGTACGAGTGCTCCGTACTGTTGTGGTTCTCTGCCTCCGTCCAACGCCTCGGGAAGAGAGGAGGAAAAAAAGGGGGGCGGGAGGTCAGGATGCAGCCGCAACAGGCAAGGTGCCTGCTGGCCCAGGGCAACGGCACTGCATCCTCTCGAGCGTCATGGGTTAAGTAATAACGTTCATTTTCTAGCCTTGTGGGCGGCATGCGACTAGATGCCCCATCCGAACAGGCTGACGGACGTACTCGTACACCATAATGACGCAGCCTCGACGTTGGTTGGCCAGCCAAGCTACGGAGTCCATCATGCACACCGTCAACCGTGAAGATGCATGTTCAAGTCACCGCTCTTGTGGCGTTGCTTGTTTAGGCAATTTGCAAAGCAGCTTCGCCGAACAACACAGGCACCCGTGTGTATAAAACAACTACCTACTAACCCTGCACGTACTTCGTACGACACATCGTTACTTCAAGGTCCCACCTCGACAGTCCTGGTGCCCCCCGTACCGGCAGCCGTCTCGTCCGCTTTCAGATTAGCCTCATCGTCCAGCGTCTCCTTGTTCTTGCCCTTGGCCGCGGCCGACTGGTCCTCGACCGTGTCGGTGTACGACTCCTCGTGGTCCGGCTGCCAGTCCCTGAGGTCGTCCTCGCAATCGTTAAGCACTTGACGAGCCTGCTGTCCGCCCGCGTACGGCTGGCGGGCGTCGCCCGGCACGACTGGCGTGACGTCCAGGAGGCCGAGGAGCCGGCGCCCGTGCTTGGCGAGGATGATTTGCTTCTCGGCGCGCTCGATGGTGGCGGCGAACTCGGCCTCGTATGCCTCCTTGAGCTTCAGACGTGTCTAGGGGGCCGTTTGTCAGCAGCACCATCTCTCCGCGCCCGTCGTCATCCGTGACTCGTCTGGGTAGCAAACGCACAATGTTGGTCAACTGCGCCTCGGCGACCAGGTTCTCAGCCTCGGCCCTGACAAGCTCCTGCTCCAAGACGACTAGCTTGGCACTCTCGGGCTCCTTCATCTTGAGCTTCGCAATCTCGTCGGCAATCTTGGCCTTGCCATCGCGGCTCGGCTGCACGCTCTTCTCCGTGTTGCGGATCGTCTTGAGGAGGCCGCGCGAGTCGTCGAGCGCGTGTGCGTACGCGTCCTCCTGCTCGCCAATCTCGCTGAGGATGACGCCGACCTTGTCCGAGACGTCGCTGATGCTGTCGTCGCCCGTCTGTTCGCCCCACTCGGAGAGCTGCTGCGCGATGGAGATGCGCTCGCGGCCGGCCGTCTCGTGCGCCGTGATCAGGTTGTTCTCCGACTTGATGAGGCGGAAGAGCTTGCGCGACAGCTCCGGCTGCACCGTGCCGCGCAGCGAGTTGAAGGAGAAACCCGTCCGGCCAACCGCGCCGCCCGCGCTCGAGCTCTTGGACTTGCCGCCGGAGCGGATCGACAGCGCGCGGTTCCTGTAGGGGGGTGGCGAGTTAGTCGTCGCGCCGTCACCGGGAGGGTACCGGCGGTGGCCGGGGAAGAATTGCGCCAGGGAGCCGTCAAGACTGGACCGAGACATCATGATGGGTGCTCTGGCGGCGTGTGCAAGAAACGACAGACATGGAGGCGGCGGAGGCGGTAGAGGTGGTAAGAGGTGAGGTTCACTGACATGATGACGAGAGCCAAGGTAAGGCGGTACCGGTAGAAACGTTTGAAGGCTGCTCTTTCCGCGTGGATGTCAGCCAACAGCTCCTGCCGGCGGGCCATGAGTATCACATCAAGACGAGGCAACAAGGACATACATGAACGCAGGCAAGACGCGCACAATGGTTCCGGGATGGAGCTTCTGTCCCGTTGGCGCGATCGTCACCGGGTGCAACTACTATCGCGATGCTAATACAGGTCAGATAAGGTAGGGGAAAGCAAGGGACGGGAGTTGCAGGATTTAAAAGCTGGGCAGGTCTGGTCGTCTTCGAATACAGCCAACACCACTTTTGACTACGTAGCTAGCCACAAGAGCGCAGCCTAGACACACAAAAGAGCACTCGCAGCAACATCTGTCGATGAGAACACGCCCTGACGTTTGCCATGATGTCATCGAACGCCGGGCCAGAGACCCCGCGCCCCGGGTTTGCATCGGGCTGCGCCGCTGATGAAGACGAGCCTTCTTGTTCATGAATGCCCGGTGATATGACGTGGATCAAGGTTGCTTCAATTATCCATTTCGTAAGGTAGCTGTCGGGGCATTGTTCCCGTCCGTCCGTATCTATGCCTATACACAACGCCGGAACCGAAATATCGTACCCTGTCCGGACAAAGCGTTCATCCCATCATGCCTGTCGTACTCGGTCATCGCGACAGGCACACATGACATCCCATGTCCACCCACGGCCGGGCCATCCGGCGCAGCCCGGCAGTTGCGGGCATCGGGTCTGCTCCTGTGCGCTGCCCGTGGTCGACCTGTCTAGTGCCGCGCCTGGCTCGTCCGCTCGTAGACAGCGGCACCGGGCGCGGCGGGCCGGTAGTAGGTGGTGCTCGTCCGAGGGCTGCCGCTGTAGTAGTGCTGCCGCGTCACGCTCGTGTAGCTGGCCCGCGGCGAGTGGCCATGGCCGTGGTGGTGCCCGTGGTGGTGCTTGTGCCGCCGCGCGGGAATCACCTCCTCGTGGTAGTAGTACTTTGTATTTGGCTCGCCCGAGAAACACATGACTTCGGTGTCGGCGCTTGTCGAGTTGAATAAGTTGAAGTGCGAGAGACGTAGTAATTGGCGGGAATCGCTGGCCGGGAATGGTTCATGAGTTCAGTGCTGGTCCGACTTCAATGAGAGGTGCTACCACAACGTTCCGAGGCGTATTACCCCATGGCTTCAGCCCTGTGCCCAGAACCTTGGCTGGGATCCCTGCTTGTTCGTGTCGGCGCATGTAGCGTTCTTTCGTGCGTTGTCATCCTCGGGGGCGCACGATGCCACCCCGCCAGCCAACGAACCACCTACCACACCCAGCCTCCCTTGATCCATGGATGCGTTCGACACAGAGTCCTCAGTGTGTCAGTTCCTGGCTGCGTACCCGCCCTACATGACATAGGACTCTTGCTCTGGGATGTGTGACAGCCTTGTCGTGCATTCTACGAGTAGATCCACCTGCCTGTGAGACCCCTCTACGAAGTAGGCCCGAGAGTCTGGGCCTTGTGGTCGTTCCTTGGAGCTCGGCAGCATCTCACGCCAATTCAATATTTTAGAACGCCAATTGATTTTACATGTACAACATTCCCGAGTCGCCTGCCCTGTTCGGCACGGCGACTCCTCCTCTACGGCTCGTCGCAACACTTTATTTCTTCTTCGCGAATCCAACCTCCAGCTTGCCAATTGCCCAGGCCGCAATATAGACGGCCATCATGCTGGAAAACACGATGAAGGGTTTCCGCAGCGTGTCAAAGAGCGACGTTTCGTACGAGATGATGAGGTCGCGATCCCGGAACTCGTCCACCAAGTTTCGCGCCTTGATGGTCACGGCGGTACGGCCGATGGTATCGAGGTACGTCTTGTGAGCGCCGACCGAGGACTCGGTAATGGCCGACTCCGGTACGCCCGTGTAAAATTTTACGTTGCTGCTCGAATTGTCAGTCATGATTCATTGCGTCAAGACATCGACGAGACTTACTAAGCCCCTTCGGGAAGCAAGACACGAATGTTGACCTGCTCATACTCCACGCCTTCCACCTGCTTCGGACCTTCCATGAAAGGTACCTTGAGCACGTAGCCGCCAGAAGACGTCTTTCGGAGCAGATTGGCGGAGTCGGTGTTCCATCCAATGGTGAAAGGGTACTTCCAGCCACCAAAGATGGGGTAACGCGGCTTGAGCTCGAGCAGTGCCTCGCGCTTGTTGCTCCTGAACCTCGAGGTGGACACGTTCCCGATGGCGTCGGTGAAATAAGGGTCGATGCTTCCAACCTGGAGCGGGAAGCGCAGCTCCTTGAGCGCCGTGGAAGCCGGGCTGTAGTACTGCGACTGCGCCCACTTGACTCGGTTGAAAGGCGACGACAAATCGGCGCCCCGGTGGTGCAGGGTATATCTCTCCTCGAACGCGATGTTCCCACCCCAGTGGCTGACCTCAATATCGCGGTCGAGATTTGAGACGTGGGTAATGGGCTTGGTGAACTCGAACCGAACCTGGGCAGGGGACAGCACGCCGGCGGGCTTCTCCTCAAAGGGGCCGTACGTGAGCTTGCTGCCTTGTTTCTGGGGGAATTCATCCTTGCCACCCTTGCCGGCAATCGTGGTGTAGTCGGGAATGGCAGAGGACGGGGCCTTGATTTCGGTCTTCTGCTTCAGGATCGGGTACGCAGATGGCGCGTAGGCGGAGAAGTCGTAGACGAGGAACTGCTGGTCCTGCTGCTTGATGGACAAGGGCAGGGGGCTGTATGCCTTTAAGTAGTAGAACGAGATGCCGAGAGTCTGCTGAGAGCCAGCCTTGAGCGGGGCGGGCAGTCGGATGCGATAGTATTGCACGTCACTACAGGTAATCAAGAGCCGCGTTAGATCATATCAAGGAGGACGTTTGCTGCCGAAGGGCCAAACGTACCTGTGCGGGTCATACTCGACTTGCTCTGCCACAAACGGTCCGGCGCTGGCGTCCTTGCGATCCTTGACCTCGAAGCCACCCACCCGGGCCATCTGGTCGGCGGTGAAGGGGAGGTAGTATGCATCTTGGGGCTCCTTGGAAACGTTCTCGACGAGGACGTTGATCTGCTCTTTGGCGTAGTTCTTCTCCAGCGAGATGATGTGGACGAGATTGGCGTTCTTGAAGACCTGCGGCGGCTTGAACTCGGCGGGCAGGACGACCTTGGACGGGGCAGGCTGCGAGCCGCCAACCGAGGTCGCCAGCAGGCCCAGGAGCGCCGATGCGAGGGACAACGGCTTCATGGCGAATGAGCGGAGCGGACACTCATTGATTGTGCGCGCCCAATGTTGGAGGATCGGAGGTCCAGCGAAATGGCGTGGTTGATTCGCGAGCGGGCTCGATACAGCTCATGAGACGGGGCCTCGAAAAGCCATACGTCGCCCATTTCGCAGCGCTGAGCTGCAGGGAGCTCCCAGCCAATCAGGGGGGGAGATGGTTGGAGGTTGCGGCGACAAGGTTAGTCCGCCTCCGCACACCCAGTTTGCCGTAGCCGGTGCAGCACAATAACGGGGGTCGATGTACGTATCGCTTGGGTGAGGCCAAGACTCAACTCAACACCTGTGTCCTGTCCTAGATGTGCACTGGAACTACCTACCCAGGTAGGCATTCGAAGACATGTTCCCAGACGTTTGAGCACGCGCCGTCGGCCACATCAAGAGGTTAGGACTTATCACGGCAGTCCGTGAGTCCGTGCGCCGGCATTGGGCGGTGACGGCATGGTAGCATTGTAGCCTGCCATTGGCGGGTCCCTGGTTGGCGGTGCTCGGCCCCTTCGTCTGCCGCCTCTCACCACCAACCCCGATCCTTCCTACTGTGCATCAATATATTATCACGCTCCCAACACCATTGCTGCCTGCGGCCCCCGTGCTCCTACACCACTCTGTCCTGTCCACTCTCCCTAGGTACGAAGTACGTATACCTGTTGTGGCACGGCCTCTGCCTCAACAATCTCCCCGACGCAAGTTACCCCTCCAAAACCCCGCGATCCTCGCTCAGAATGGTTGGTCTGGGACCTCACCCGCCCTCGCGGAAAGGTACGCATGGCCTTTGTATAGCTTCGTTTCCTTCAGTCTCGAATGCCCCCTTTAGCTCGGCCTCCATTGGCACACTGCTTTGGCCCCAATGGAGCAAGTCCCGCCGCATCCTCGCAACCTCTTCCCTGTGATCTGGGCTCGGGGATCCCCATTGTCGGCCAGTCGGCGATGGCACACGGTGCTCGAGGCCGGTGACTGCTCCCTGCTTGCACTGGACGAGCCTTGCCTGTCATTTATGACCCGTCCCACCTGTCGTTCTTCCATTGGTGCCGAATGTTACGCAGAGCGACGGATAAAGACGCTGTTGCATCTGTTGGATGTGAACTTCCTCACTCTTCACAGCCGGGCCTGTCTATGGCTGCCCCCCCAAACAATACCCCGCCCGGAAGTGCCGCATGCAACAGATATGCTGTCGGAGCTCAAGGGTTGTTCGGCGTCCGGGGTTGTGTTCCCTGGCCGCTGCCAGTCATGATGAACCGGTCCGTGAACCGCTGCTGCACCTTTCATAAAGGTTGAGCGAGCCGTATTTCAGCAGCTTTGAGGTCCTTACACGCTGCAGCCAGACCTCACACTTGCGGATAATACTGTTCTTGAGAATCATTGGAGCGCTTGCTAACAGACGGTCACCATGGCAGGGTCCAAGTCGGACATTCCCAAGGACCTCCTCGATGAGGTCAGGAGGCTGGAGGAGCTCTTCACTGTCGACCAGAAGAAGCTCAAGGCCATCACCGAGCACTTCGCCTTGGAGCTTGCTAAAGGTACCGTTTGTTCACGTCATCCCTTCTCCGGACTACCTGCTGATTGTGATTGGCGAAAGGCTTGACCGTGGAAGGCGGCAGCATTGTGAGTACACCAACGCCGGCAAAGTGTATATAGTGCTCTCGTCTAAGCAAGACTCAGCCCATGAACCCTACGTGGGTGATGTCGTTCCCTGATGGCTACGAGACTGGCACATTCATAGCCCTCGACATGGGAGGCACCAACCTGCGAGTTTGCCAGATCACCCTGACGGACCAAAAGTCCGAATTCGACATCCTCCAGTCCAAGTACCGCATGCCGGAGGAGCTCAAGACCGGCAATAGCGATGAGCTCTGGGAATACATCGCCGACTGCCTCTTCCAATTTGTCGAGACTCACCACGGCGACTGCACCAAGATCGACAAGCTGCCTCTGGGCTTCACCTTTTCTTACCCCGCCACCCAAAACTATATCGATGAGGGTATTCTTCAGCGATGGACCAAGGGATTCGACATTTCCGGTGTCGAGGGAGAAAACGTTGTGCCCATGTTCGAGGCTGCCCTCGTCAAGCGTGTAGGCCACATGCAATGCAGAAACCGAGAGAGAAGGCTGCTAAACATCACCAGGGCGTGCCTATCAAGCTGACTGCGTTGATCAACGACACTACTGGAACCATGATTGCGTCGGCATACACGGACACCAGGATGAAGATTGGCTGCATCTTCGGAACTGGCTGCAACGCCGCCTACATGGAGGACTGCGCCTCCATCCCAAAGCTCGCGCACATGAACTTGCCTCCCGACACTCCCATGGCCATCAACTGCGAGTGGGGCGCCTTCGACAACGAGCACAAGATCCTCCCGAGAACAGATTATGACAAGATCATTGATCGGGACTCTCCCCGCCCTGGCCAGCAGGCCTTTGAGAAGATGGTTGCCGGTCTTTATCTCGGTGAGATCTTCCGGCTGGTCCTGGTGGACCTTCACGACAACAAGGACGTGCATGTGTTTCAGGGCCAGGATATTTCTCTCTTGCGCAAGGCTTACAGCCTGGACTCTTCGTTCTTGTCCGCGGTCGAGGAGTGAGTATTCGCGACGACTGACTGGGTGCAGATGGACCCCGCTAACATCCGCAAAGGGACCCCTTCGAGAACTTGCAGGAGACGTTCGAGCTGTTCGCGTCCAGGTTGAGCATCACTTGCACGCGGCCCGAGCTGGAGCTCATCCGACGACTTGCCGAGCTCATCGGCACCCGTGCCGCCCGCCTGTCCGCCTGCGGCGTCGCTGCCATCTGCAAGAAGAAGGGATACGAGACGTGCCACGTCGGTGCCGACGGGTCGGTGTTCAACAAGTACCCGCACTTCAAAGCCCGCGGCGCCCAGGCCCTCCGCGAGATTCTCGACTGGCCCAAAAAGACCAACGCCACGGACGAGGACCCGATCGAGATTCTTGCCGCCGAAGACGGTAGCGGTGTTGGAGCCGCCCTGATTGCCGCGTTGACTCTCAAGCGAGTCAACGCTGGCAACATGGCTGGCATCCTGCACCCCGAGAACTTCAAGTAAAGGAAGGGGCACTTGGTTCACCTAGCATCCTCGGGAAGCGGCCACTCGGGCTGGAGAAGCAAAGCGAATGGTAGATAGACACTAGCCCAAGGGCCACTCAGGATAAAGTTGATGTTGGTCCCAGAGGAGGCCCCATCTATTCTTTGTGTTCTTGTGTTCCCGTGTACTTGAAGATCAGCCCATGAATGTGCATGTGGGTAGCCGGTACATGTCCAGCGTCCAGTATCGTCGACGCACCCCTTCCCAGTCTCCCTTGCCTTCCTCCTTCAACCGGGCCATGTCTACATCGCCCTCTTCCCACTCCACATCGAGGCCAGCGTCTGCGCAGTGCATCTCGACCACCTTGGTGTATACGTCGTAGCATATCCTCCTGTCCGCCCCCAGCCCGTTGAAGAAACCGAACCGGCCCTCCTGGTCCAGCAGACCGGGAACATGCTCGGTAAAGAACATGCGCAGCTGCGAGTAGTCCTCCCCAAAGGTATCAAAATATACGGCGTCGTACACCTCTCCCTGCTCGAGCAGCCTTGGCACCACCTCCTGCCACCTGCCGGCGTGGATCCTGTACGCGCCGTCCTCGGGCCCGCTCGCCTCCCAATCGGGGCCGAAGTTGGACGCCGGCTTGGAGACGTGCTCGAGGACGGAGGGGTGTGCCTCGATGATGTGGTGGCGTGAGGGCTTCAGGTCGGCGAACATGCCGTCGATGATACCCATGCCGAAGCCGATGTTGAGGACGCGCTTCCCGGGCGCGGCGTCGGGGATGAGCCCGGCGACGGAGCGGCGCATGATGTCCGTCTCCCACGCCATCATCACGCCGTTGAGGTCCGCATCCAGCAGCTTATCGGCGTCATATGTCAGGGTGGATTTTAGGTATTCATCGCTCGTCACTGGCTTTCCTTTCGCATCGGGCTGGACGAACTTGCGGTCGACTTGCTCCGCCGTCTCCTCGGCGTCGCCTTGCGCCTCGTCAGCGGCATCTTGTGCAGTGGCGTCTCCTTCGGCGGCATCCTCACCGGCCTCGGAGCCGGACGAGAGCTCCTCGTATCCCTCCATCAGGGCAAAGAGCAGCTCGGCGCGGACACCGGCGCCGACGCACATGTCGTACAGTGCCTTGCGGCCCAGCCGCTGGGCCACGCACCCGGGCGTCTCGTTGTTGCCATCGACGTCGTTCCAGATGGCGCCGGAGAAGAAGAGCTCCCGAATCACCTCCTTTGCCTCTTCGACGCAGCCATCCTCGGCGTCGTCGGCTCCATCGGACTCGGCGGCCGGCCCGCAGGCTCGGATGGCTGCATGGAGCGGCGTCTCGCCAGTCTGGGGATCCTGTGCGCTAGCTTTCCCCCGCACGTCAAGGATCTTCTTCAGTCCGGACACGTCGTGGGCCCAGGCGTGGTAGAGGACGTCACGGACGTCTTGCGGACAGCCGGAGGAGATGCGCGCGGGCATTGAGTCGTCGACGGGTGCTGGTGCCATGGCGGGGTATGGACCTGAGGCCGGCTTGGGGAGCCGAGCAGCGACCCGGATAGCCAATTGGCAAGCAAGTCGGTATGCCTTCAGGATAAGATGGCGTAAACGCCGTACACGGCTGTAGTCGCCGGGCCCGGGGAATCTCCAATATTGCGCGGGTGCTGGAACAAAGTCATCAATGGGACGGAGCTGGGGCCCCGACAAACCGAACTCGGCTCTTCGGGGCCCCCACTGGCGCTAACGGAGGGGCCTCCAGTGGACGCTACAGGGGCTTCTCTCCAGACCTTCAGTGGACTTCATCCCGCTGTCCGGCTGCTATGTACGCTACAGCGCCACTCCCACGTTTCGTGGTCGCCGCGCTGATTCGCCAATGCGGCCGTCTTTGAGACCCGGCATCGTGACCTCGCCCGATCGCTGCACCTACATCGTCCAAAGCCTCCGTCGTTGCTGCGGGCGTCCACCTCGCTGCTCGAAAGTTTTCATCAGGTGAGACCCTGCCTCGTGTGATGCTACAGCTTCACAGACACCGCGGCGCCGCTCCTCCTCTGGCCAATGCCGTCGCCTGGCCGTGGTCGCCCATGCTGATTGTTGATGGCCTCAGGACACAGACAAGACTTAGAAACCCACGAGCATGAAGTTCGGCGAGCAGCTCCGCTCGAGCGTCATCCGCGAGTACCAATGGTACTACATCGACTACAATGGCCTCAAGGCTGAACTCAAGAACGCCACCGGCGGTGCCAGCGGCAACGTGTGGACCGAGGAGGACGAGACGCGCTTCGTAGGCGGGCTCGAGGCGGAGCTCGAGAAGGTCCATACCAAGCAGCAGGTCAAGGCCATGGAGATCTCGCGCCGCATCGCCGTCAGCGAGCGCGAGGTCAAGGACGTGGTCAACCGCCTCAACGAGCGCGGCCTAGGCGAGGACGGACCGAGCGAGGAGGAGTTTATGCTGCTCGAGGAGGACCTCAGCGACATCATCGCAGATGTCCACGACCTCGCCAAGTTCGTCCAGCTCAACTACACCGGCTTCTACAAGATCATCAAGAAGCACGATGTAAGCCATCCCAGCATGCGGCCCTCCCGCAACTGTCGGATGCCTGACTGACACACGCCTTGTAGAAAATGACCGGATGGCACCTCCGACCCGCATTCGATACCCGGCTCAAGGCCAAGCCGTTCTACAAGGAAAACTACGACGCGTCCGTCATCAAGCTGTCCAAGCTGTACGACCTCGTCCGCACCCGCGGCAATCCCGTCAAGGGTGACAGCGCCGCCGGCGGAGGCCAGGCAAACTTCGTTCGGCAAACGACCAAGTACTGGGTGCACCCGGACAACGTGACGGAGCTGAAGCTCATCATCCTCAAGCATCTCCCTGTGCTCGTCTTCAACGCCAGCAAGGAGTTCGAGCAGGCAGACTCCGCCATCACGTCCATCTACTATGACAACCCCGAGGACTGGGACCTGTACGAGGGCCGGCTGAAGAAGACGGAGGGTGCCGAGGCCATCCGCCTTCGCTGGTATGGCGGCATGCAGACCGAGACCATCTTTGTGGAGCGTAAAACCCACCGAGAGGACTGGACGGGTGAAAAGTCGGTCAAGGCTCGCTTCGCCATCAAGGAGAAGAACGTCAACGCATACCTGAGGGGCGAGCTGCTCCCGGCAGCCGTCTTCGAGAAGGCGCGCAAGGAGGGCAAGAAATCCGAGAAGGCGATTGCCGAGGACGAGCGGCTGGCATCCGAGATTCAATACTCGGTCCTGAAGAAGGGCTACAGGCCCGTCTGCCGCTCATTCTACAATCGAACTGCGTTTCAGCTCCCCGCAGATGCGCGGGTGCGAATTTCGCTGGACACTGAGCTGACGATGGTCAGGGAGGATAATCTGGACGGCCGTAGGAGGTCCGGTGGCAATTGGCGACGAATGGACATTGGCATTGATTATCCATTTTCGCAGCTGCCTGCCGAGGACATTGTGCGCTTCCCTTATGCGGTCCTCGAAGTCAAGCTTCAGACGCAGCTGGGACAAGAGCCACCGGAGTGGGTTCGCCAGCTCATCTCCTCCCACTTGGTCGAGGCGGTCCCCAAATTCTCCAAGTTTATCCACGGCACGGCGTGCTTGTTCCCCGACCGCATCAATCTGCTTCCTTTCTGGATGCCGCAGATGGATGTGGATATCCGAAAGCCCGTCGCGCATGACTTTGGCATCCAGAGACCCGGCATGTCAGGAACGACCACCACATCAGACGACGACGATGAGGATGACATGGACTCCGACTCCGACGACGACGTCGTCCGTCCCGTCCGTGCTGGTCCGTCCAATGGACCATCGAGCGCCCAAGGGCTTCAGGCTGTGCCGACGGACACGGAGGGCCAGACCGTCGATCTCCCCACGGCCAGTGAAGACTTCCCCATCTACGACTCCGACGACGAGTACGACGAAAACTACGAGTTGGAGGAGGCGCGGAGGATCGGCGGATGGCATTACTACTCGACCCTCATCGCGACCAAGGCATGCCTGTTCGGTGTCGGTGCTGTCAGTGTTCTTAAGCACGTGTTGTCTGCTCCCCGCCGCAGGCTGCTGCCCCGAAGCGAGCGACAACAGATGCTGTTCGGCTCCCAAACCATCCAGCAGAAGAAGTTCAAGGCACCAAAGGGGAAGAAGATCTACGTCCCTGTCCGCGTCGAGCCAAAGGTCTTCTTTGCCGCCGAAAGGACGTTCCTCGGATGGGCAAGTTACTTGATATGCTTGGTTTTCTTGAATGTATCTTTGCTAACAGTCCCCGAAGCTCGAGTACTCCATCTATATTGGCACCATTGCCGTCACGCTGCTCAACTTTGGCACGCACCCAACCCCCCTGTCGTTCTGGACAGCTGGCATCTTCACGCTGCTCGCCATCCTGAGCCTCTGCTACTCGGTCGGCATCTATCTGTACAGAAGCAGGGCGATCCGGAACCGCAAGGCTTCTAGGTACTACGACAAGTGGGGGCCCAGCGTGCTCTGCGGCGCCCTCGTCATCGCCGTCGCGGTCAACTTTGCGTTGGAGGGCCGCGACAGGAAGTTTTGGTAGGGCGGCCGACCAGGCGGGCACGAGTTTGTGTAAACTTGTTGTACTGGTATGTGATGGCTGTGGAGGGTGCTGAGCAAAAGAGGCGGTTGGCCCAGTCAGTTTGGGGAATGGGCACGGAGGTGAGGTTGGGAATTGGTTACTCGGCGCGGTCGCTTTGTATTCGACGTCTTGGACGTTAGTATCTATCGGTTTTGTCATTTCGGTAGTTCCGCACGAGGAACTAGTTCAACAGGTCTACAAGTTGCCGGCCACTCTTTGGTGTTCTGGAGACGCGCAACTCACTCATGATCAGCAACGTCTGACCTTGCCACGGCCCTTGATCAGCACCTAGGTTTGGGTACACATCGAATTCATCAAGTCTTCGCAGGATCTCTGACATCTAACGCACGCAATCAACGGCAAACACCGACGCCCTTGAACATGTTGCCCCGTCCGAGTCCAATTTTCCGTCATCTCCGTCTCATCAACTGCATCATCACCACGCCTCGGCGCTTTGACGTCTCAGGCAACCGCCGTAACTCTCCTCACGTTCCTCCTCGCGCCCTCGCCCGTGATCATGATGGAATTCTCCGCCTCGAGGGCCCGCATCACCTCGTTGAACTCGGACGTCTCGACGGGCACGCTGGCGCCCTCACCGAGGCGCTTCGCCACGTCGCCCCAGCGCACCGCGTTGCCGCCCGCCGTCATCTCGTCGAGGAGCCGCAGCGCCGCGTCCTTGAGCTCGCTGCGGCGCTTGCGGTCCGCGGCGCTGGTGCCCTCGGTCAGCAGGCTCATGTCGATGCGGCCCTGGGCGTCGGTGGCGGCCGTCTTGAGGGCGCTCTGGATCAGGCGGTTCGCCTCGCGGACGTCGTCGCGCGTGACCGTCTCGGAGAGGCGCATCTTGGCGTGCGCCTCGGCGAGGCGGATCATGCTCTCGAGCTGTCTGGTCGTGGCGGTGATGCGCTTCTCCGCCGCGCGGACGTCCTGGCCGAGCGCGCGCATGGCAACGTAGCACTCGACGAGCTCTTGCGCGGCCGAGGAGGAGATGGTTGGGTGGATGTTGGCGCGGGCAAAGGAGATGTATGACGTGAGGAACTCGACGGGGAGTATGTCGTTGGTGGTTGGGGCAGACTGTGGCTTGTCTTCGAGGTAAAGGGACAGCAGGTGCTTGGCGAGACGCTTGTCCGTCTTCTCATCGACTCGGTCGAGGATGAGGTAGACGAGGTCGAAACGCGAGAGCAAGGTGGGAGGCAGATCGATGTTCTGGGGCACGGAGAGGTCCGGGTTGTACCGACTGCCGATGGGGTTGGCGGAGGCGAGGATGCTGCTCCGTGCATTCAACGTGGTGATGATTCCAGCCTTGGCGATGGAGACGGTCTGTTGCTCCATGACTTCGTGCAGCACCGAACGGGTCGCGTCCGACATCTTGTCGAACTCGTCGATGCAGCAGACACCGCCGTCGGACAAGACCAGGGCACCGGATTCGAGCACCAGCTGCCGAGTCTCGGGGTCGCGAGTCACGTATGCCGTGAGACCGACAGCAGAAGACCCCTTGCCGCTGGTGTAGATGCCTCGCGGGGCGATCTTGTGAACGTAGGCCAACATCTGCGACTTGGACGTCGACGGGTCGCCGCAGAGCAGGACATTGATGTCGCCCCTGTACTTGGGGCTGCCTCCCTTCTGGAACGTCTTGTTGGCGCCGCCAAAGAGCTGCAGAAGAATGCCCTTCTTCACGTCGTCCATCTCGTAGATTGAGGGTGCCAGAGATCGAGAAAGCAGCTCGTAAATGTCGTCGCGGGCCGCAGTCTCCCGGATCTTGGCCTCTTCTTCGGGAGAGATGACACGCGTCTCCTCCATGTCATTGGCAGCGCTCTGGGCGTCCGCCTCGCCGTCGACGCCGAGGGTAGAGGGGTCCGCTCCCATGCGCTTCTTGTCAACCTTTTGTACGTGTAGAACATCGACGTATGTCTTGTACACGCTCTTGATATTCCGGTGACGGGGGTTCACGCGCACCGGGCTGACACGGAAGATGCCAGTCAACTCGACGCGGTCACCGGCCTTGCAGAAGTCGACCAGCTCGTTGTAGACGCAGACGGAGACGGAGTGGGGCGTCTGACCGGCAGGCACGGCATCAGGGGTCTCCTGCAGCTTGATGACCTGCTTGTCCTCAAAGGAGCATCTGTTGTGCACAATCTGCATGGAGTTCTTGGAGTCGCAGATTTGGCGAGGGCATTCGGTGGGTTCGCGGATCTTGCCACGGTCGAGGCCAACATTGACCGAGTGGTTGCAAACGTTGCAGCGGAAGAACGCGTCCTTCATATCCGGAATCACGGGCGTAGTTCGGATGACGAGGCCCTTGACGCAAATCAAGCGATCCATGTCTTGGGGTAATATCAGTACCCAGTATGTACGCCCGTCTGATGGACAAGCAACTTACCAGATGGGTTCAGATCTCTCAAGTTGGTCTGAGTATCGAGGCCGAATGGCCGCACAACATAAATCGACGCAGCAACCTGGTCCTCCAACGTCGGCTGCTGCTCCTGCGGTGGCCGATGTGTTGCCGCATCTTCAGGTCTGTCAGAGCTGGGGAACACAGACTCAGAGCTCTGCATGCCTTGCTGGGTGTCCTGGTTGCCAGCGCTGCTTTGCGACGGCCGATTTCTGAGGCCGTCATTGCGGGCAAGCTCCACCATCATGTCATGAACCGACTGATCCATCACCGGCACGATTTCTTGCGGGTATGCCTGGATCTGATGCCACAGCTTTCGCGTGGGGGGGTACAGGTTCAAGTCGGCAATGTCCAGGTAGAGTCTCGTCGTCCCCAGAAGCAGCATGTTCTCCAGGGCATCCCAGTACGGCTTCGATTCCGCGTCAGGATCCATTTCGACGTCTTCGTCCGAGATACCATCGCGGTACATGCGGTACTTTTGAGTGAAGTTGCGCAAAAAGCCCTTGAAGGAGGCGAAGGTGTCGTCAATGGACACAGTGGTACCCCAAATGAGGCTCTGGCCTCGGCCGCCGAGGACATCGGCCTCGGAAGTGTTCGGGTCTCGGTTGGCGAAGGACGCCGCGTCTGATCGGGGTGTTTGGCCGTCTCGCACGACTCGCCCAGCGTCGTCCAAGATGATGCGGCGCGGAGCACGAGGCGTTCTGGCGGCATCCGAGTTGATGTCTCCGCGTCTATACGCGGCAGAGCTGCCACGCTGGGATCCAACAAAGAGGCCACTGCTCTCGCTCCGCAGTTCAGACTGGTGCCTCAGGGAGCGGCCGGGGCTGGAGCTTGGGTCGTATCGGATAGGAGACGATTCTGCAATCATCAGCGCCCGCCATGAATAGCCCCTAGCTCGTCGGGATTACCTCCAGCGAGGCCACCACTGGCCCGCGGCGTTCTCTGAGGGTCATCGCGAGGCGTCTGCGTCTCCGTCATCTGCCGCAGAGGCGAGCTCGGGGCAGCACCATGACCACTCGCATCCTGGCTGTCCGTCATCTGCCTCAGCGGCGACGACACGTCTCCGCCTGCGCCATTCCGCCGCCCGCTCCCACTCCCCTGTGCCGGCGAGGACTGGAAGAAGAGCGGGCTCGAGGCCAACTGTGAGGCCTGGCGCGGAGTGTCGCCTGCCTCCGACGGCCGCGCAGAGCGGCGCGGAGTCGCTGACTGCGAGCTTCGCTGTCGGCGGTTCGACGGCGACGACATCTTTGGTTGCAGCGGAACGGGTTGTGCTGCTGGCAAGACCTGGCTGAGATGAAGAGAACGAGGGGCCGAAAATGATATGCACGTCGCGTCTGCTCCCCAGGACGCGTAAAGTGGTTGCTGGTTGAAGCACGGCTGGTCCGTGCGCGCGCGTCCATCGCCCGGAGCGGCCAAAGGTTCTGCCGACAACGTGTCGTCGGAGCGGCCTTCGACCGCAGGGCGGCCAAGGCAGGCCAGCTGTCGCAGAGTTGTCAAGTCCACGAGGGCATTCGCACAGCAGACACAAGCCGCAACCATGTCTCCTGGAATGACCCTCTTCTCCGTCCAGGCCGTCCTCATTCTCAGCACCGAGGACGGCTCCCGGATCTTTGCCAAATATTACTCTCCGCCACACGTCACGGGCACCGGTGCGTCAACTCCTCCCATGCCCTCCTGCTCGTTGCGCCAATGCTAACCACGACGGTCTTGCAGGCGGCGCAAGCTCATCCTCGAACCCGTACCCCGACCTCAAGGCCCAAAAGGCGTTTGAGAAGGGCCTGATTGACAAGACGGCCAAGCAGACGGGCGACATCATCCTCTACGACAACCGGATCGTGCTGTACAAGCTCGAGTCGGACGTCATGCTCTACATTGTCGGCAGCCTCAACGAGAACGAGGTCCTGCTGTACAACACCGTCCTCGCCCTCCGTGACTGCCTGCACCTCCTCTTCAAGTACGTTACCCGCCGCCTAGGCCCCCGGGAGAATGGTCGTGTTGCTGACGCCCACACAGACAATCCGTCGACAAGAGGACAATCGTTGAAAACTACGACCTCGTCTCCCTCGCCATCGACGAAATCGTCGACGACGGCATCATTCTAGAGACAGACCCCACCATCATCGTCCAGCGCGTCAGCCGAGCGCCCACGCAAGACGTGCCCATTGGCCGCATCGACCTCAGCGAACAGGGCGTCAACAACCTCGCACAGCTAGGAAAGTCCAAGCTGGCGGACTGGTTACGGCAGGGCCTGTAGTGTGTCGCAAGGCAAGGGCCGGGAGGTTTTGTTTGCGTCGTTCTAGCGCGTCGCGTGGATGATGAAAAATTACCATGTCGGGCTGGTGGGCTGAGTGATGGGAGGGGGTTCTCTATAAAGGGAAGGGTATAGGAATCTATGCTCTAGTCTCCGAAGCCGCCTTGCGGAGGCGGTTCATGACCGCCGCGGCAATGTCCAGTTCGTCCTCTATGCCGTCTACAAATATCGTGTCTGCGCCGCGCCGATCCAGCTCGCGCAGTGCCGAGAACAACCCCTGGGCTATCCCTCTCGTGTCCGTCCCCAGGCTGATGTCGAAAAGCTGGCCGATGACCTCTCCGTCCTTGTTCTTTAGATCGCCAGCGAGGACGTGGTACGACGTCCCGGACTGTTGTTCCTTCACACATGCAGCGTCGCCGTCTCCGGATGCGCGTCGCAGCTCGCCACTGTCGAGTCCGGCTGCAGGCTTCCACCGCTTCGTTCGAATGACGCCGACCCTCCTCGAGGAGTGGCCGTTGGTTTGATGCGTGTTCCCGTTCGCCGTCGCTTTTGCAGACTCCACGTCCGCTGGCACGATCCCCTCGGCTGCCCCCTGATATGAAGACTCATAAAGCACCACCCTCGCCTTGGGGCTGTAGTGCTTGTACTTCATGCCCGGCGCGCGCGGGACAGCCTTGCCCTCCTCGCTCTGGTCCTTGTATGCCCTGACCACGTTCTCCCAGCCGGGACAGCTCCGCAGCTCCTCCATGCCTATGCCGCCCGGCCGCAGCACGACGGGAGGGTCGCACAGCCCGTCCACGACGGTGCTCTCCACGCCGACCTGGCACGGGCCGCCGTCCAGGATGAGCTCGATACGCCCGTCCAGGTCGTCCTTGACGTGCTGCGCTGCCGTCGGCGACGGCTTGGTGGATGCGTTTGCTGACGGCGCGGCGATGGGGACGCCGGCGAGCTTGATGAGCGTCAAGGCGAGAGGCGAGTCGGGCATCCTCACGCCGAACGACTTGAGGCCGGCCGTGACCTCTGGTGCAAGTGGTGAAGGGTCCGGGTTGGGCAATAGAATCGTCAACGGCCCAGGCCAGAACCGGTCTATCAGGGGCCGATATCTGGCAGGAATCGCATCGTCATCTCCGTCCCTGCTGCCCAGCAGGCCCCTCAGCATGTGTAAGTCGGACACGTGGACAATCAGCGGATTATCCGACGGCCGGCCCTTGGCCGCGTAGATGCCCTTGACGGAGCCGCTCCGCGTCGCATCCGCGCCGAGCCCGTAAACCGTCTCCGTAGGGAACGCGACAGGCGTGTCCCTGGTCCTGAGATGCCTCGCCGCGGGCTCCAGCGCCGCCATGGCCTCGCTGGCCCCGGGTCGGATGCGCCACTCGCCCAGTCTCGCCAGGCCCTCGGCGTCTGCGAAGTGGCCCAGGCGCTGCCCCCCGCCCGGGATGACGACGATGCGCGTCTCCATGGCAGGCGCCATGGCGGTTGTGCAGGCGCGGGCCAGGGCCGATATAAGTCGACGGGATGATGGTGGATGCGCCAGAACGATGCCGATGCTAGGGGGGGTTCGCAGAGTTGGGGGAATTTCTGGGTGACGTGAGAGACCAACGACTCGACCCGGATCAAGAAAACCCAAGAGCGGGGAGTCACAGGCTATGTCGTCGTGCGGGCGCTTGTGTTGATGGCGGCTCGAAAAGCTTATCAGTCGACTAACTTTTTTCTCATCGTCGCCGAGCTCGCCCGAGCCCGTGAGAATATTAAGTGAGTTGGGTGGCCTCAGGCGCCGGCACCGGCAGCGACATGTCCCCACCAATTTTCAGCCACGTTCTCCGGCCTGGCTTCGACTTGCTTCGACTGTTTCCACAACCACAATCTACTCGAATTAGCGGCCATCAGCTACGTCAGTTGGCAGGGCCATGGGCGTCTCG
>NRSZ01001265.1:70374-80544 GCA_002901185.1 Tolypocladium capitatum | reverse complement strand
CTTCGACTGTTTCCACAACCACAATCTACTCGTATTAGTGGCCATCAGCTACGTCAGTTGGCAGGGTCATGGGCGTCTCAAATGCCATCGTCACAACTCCGAGCTTCCATCTGCTGCCCCGTCCCTCATCCGAATCTCCCAGGGTGTACCCAGTCCGTACGTACGGCCACTGTCCAGCTTCATCACCCCTTGGCGACCAGACTCCTCGCCTTCCTCCTCTCCTCCTCGTTCAGCACCCATTCGATCCCCCCGTCTCCGTCTTCGGCAACCAGCTCCTCCCACTCGTCATCCTCCATGTTGGCCACCATCAGCAACTGCGTCACCTTGGCAAACGCCTCCCTGACGCCGTAGTCTCCCCTCGAGACCGTGCTCACCATGCCAGTAAAGTCCCTTTCCATGCGAATCGCGCCGAACGCCGTCGTCTTCCCGCCGTAGCTCAGGATCCTCTTCTCCAATACCTTGGAGAGGTACCGCGCCGTCATGTCCAAGAGGCCACTGTAGGTCCCCGCGGTCATCAGTCGCGCGATGGCCTTCATCAGCTGGTCCCAGCCGTGCTCAAATCGTCGCGGGACCTGGTCCATGAGGTCCTCCTCCGTCTCGTCGTTTTGTTGTGCCATCTCGGCGAGCTCGCTCTCCGTCAACGTGTAGTCGGCGTCACGAAAGGCATCGCTCAGAACAGGCCGTAAGCGCTGCTTGACGACCTGGTTGAAGAGCACCTGGACTCCCTCGTTCAGCAGTTCGATGGATTTCGCCACGACGGTCGTCTCCAGTGTATGCAAGGCGTTGGCCACGAAGGCGACATCGCGCTCAAAGGGGAACGAGCCCTTCAGTGGGCCCTGTAGAGTTACGTCGTTCCCCCGACCTTCGCCGACGCTTATGCAGCCGTTGATTATCCTGCTCAGGTATTCATTGGCCATGTCGAGGCTGTTGATCATCACAATGAACTGAATGATCTTCTCCTCCGGCGGGAAGCCCCCCTGTACTACGGGTTTCGGATAAGACTCGTCGCGCATCTTGCGCTGGATCATGCCGATAAAATCGGAGCCGAGAACCCGGCCAATCGTTGGAACGACTGCGGCGAGAACGTCCCGGTGCGATGTAGATAGAGATTTCTGGATCACGGCGTTGACAATGTACATGACATCGTCTACTGCCAGGATGATGTAAGGAGCGTTGCCCTCGAGATGCCGGTTCAAGTTAAGAGACAGGCCGCTGGGGTATTCGTCCAGCTGGAAAGCCTTCTCCACCGACCGGCGAAAGAAGAACGTCGTCATGACATTATAGGGAGTGGTCAACCTGCCCGAGATCTTGCGGTACAGGTTTGACTTGACCAGCAAGTCGGGAATGACGAGGGGGCCGTCCTCTGTGCCCGGCTCCTGTGACTGGTGAGCAGATTGAGCAAATCGGGCAGATTACAGCACCGCTTACCATGCACTTTTTCGCGAGGAACCGTGTGTATAGGGACCATCGCCCAAGCATCACAGCAATCTCGCTGAGCAGCCCATCAACCTCCTTCATGTTGACGCCCTCGTCTTCGCTATTCCGAGCGTTGTTCCCAGCCCCAACCGCCGGCGAGCTACCCCTGGGCGTGCCCGCTCGAGGAGGCTGTGGCAGGAAGCTCTGGACCAGGAACGAAAAGGGATAGCTTTTGACGTCAGTCAACTTCCTGTCGACGCAGCGCTCGTCGCTCCACGTGTCGACGATGATTCCGCCTTGGACGTCTGCCTCCATTTGCAGCCGTTCGATGACGCGGACCATCTTCCCGGAGCCGTAGTGCCGTTCGACCAAGCCTCCATGGCCATCGACAATCTGCGCAATGTGCTCGAAAAGCTTCGTCAGGGCGTTTGCGTAGAAGAAGCCCTCTTTGCGGCCATGTCCCCCCATGCCATCCTTCAGCGTCGCCCGTGCCGTGCCGGCGACGCCTTGACAGACATATCGCCCGTACACGTCCAGGCCCACGTCCGTCCTCCCGATGAGAGGGAACAACTTGAAGAAACGGGTAACCTTTGCGCCGTCGCCGTCGCCGGCGGCCCTCTCAAACTCGCGCAGAAAGAGTCCACACAAGCTCTCCCTGGCGCTCTCCAGCGTCACCCATGGCGGGTCGGGCACCTCGACGCTGGGGACTATGCTCGCGGCGAAGGCGCCTCGTGCAATCTCCTCGGGAACCTTGCTCGCCCGGGATAGGTAGCCCGCCGCAGCCTCCCAGTCCTGGGGCGCGCCCATGGAGCCCACGACGCCGTTGACGCAGGCCTTGAGCTCGGCAATCTGCTCAACGAACCTCAGCGTATCCTCCACCCTGCTCTTCTCGAGATCCAGCTCCTTGACTCTGTTGCTCAGCCGCCCAGCCGTCTCCGCCGCCGACAACAGCATCTCGTTGCCAATCGACCGCGCGGCGATGACCTGCGCGCCCAGCCCCGCCCGCAACAGGTCCAGCCGGCCCAGGTCCCGCTCGAGGTCGGCCTGCGAGGCGACCAGGGCATCGAGCTGAGCCGTCATCGCCGACTCCCGTTCGTGGAGGGCGGCCAGCGCGGCGCGCATCTCGGCCATGTTGCCGGCATCTTGGATGCCGCTGCTGCTCTTGCTGCTCGAGGCGGCGGCGGTCACGCCGGCATCGTCGTCGTTGCGGCCATGGGAAGCGCCATTCGAGAGGGCAGACATTGGCGCGGAGGAGTCGTGGCCCGGAGGCGCATAGCTGCCCGGCCTCTGTTCGTCTGGGCGGGTTTGCGCGTTGGAGGACGCGGGTTGCACATGGAGGGTGCCAGGTTGGAGCTCGAGGCGGCGGCGGGAGCTTCTGCACACCAAGTGGGTTGGTTGGTCGTGCTTCGTACAACCACAGCGCTTCCACAGCACCCCGGCGTTGCCACCAAACAGGGGCGCTCCAGGCTCTTCATTATGCAAACCAGGCCGTTGTGCAATTCAACAGTCATGTTTATTTTCACTACATGGCTATGCAAGAATGCAGCTTCTCGACAGACAATTGTTGTAATACTACACAGGACCCACGGGAATACCGCCTCCGCCGGGGACGTCCATCATACCGCCTGGCTGTAGCCGCCGCCCAAACGCCTCTTCCCATACTTTACATATTTTCGCAATTCGTCCGCCCAAAACACCGTGCTGCAAAGCACAAGCAGCCGTATCAAATCGCCGAGCCCGAGGGCCTCTGTCTGGAACACCTCCTGCAGCCAGGGGAGGTAGATGACGAGCAGCTGGCACACTAGACTGAGCGACACTGCCCAGTTGAACAAGTTGTTTGCAAACAGTCCGACTTCTCCACGGACGATGGACTTTGATTCGGACCGGCAGCTGAGCGCGTTGAACATGTCGAAGAAGACGAAGCAGGTGAACGTCATGGTCGTGTCCCGACGAGTAACCTGGCCGTCAGCCAACATCTCGTGGCTGTAAACCAGCATGGTGCCGATCATGATGATGGCTGCCGATGTCAGCACTCGTATGAGAAGTGCTCGGGTGAGCACGGGGTCGTTGCGCTTTCGTGGTGGTCGATTCATGACATCCGGGTCAACGCTTTCCACGCCTAGCGACTGCGCGGGAGGGCCGTCCATGATGATGTCTGCGACCGGTTAGCGTTCGGGTTTCCGATTCCTTACCGTCGGATTCACTCACTTATCCAGAGAATCTGCATCGCGTTCAGAGGAGACTTGAACCCGAAGCAGGTACACAGAAAGACGAGTGACAAGCCCGCGGCGCTCGTGCTCAGCTGGAATGTCAAGAAGTTCTGGATGTTGTTGAAGATGCCTTTGCCCTCCTCTATGGCATGTAGGATGGTGGAGAAGTCGTCGTCTGTCAGAATCATATCCGCTGCTTCCTTGGCCACGTCGGTTCCGTGACGGCCCATCGAGATGCCAATGTCCGCCCTCTTCAGAGCGGGAGCGTCATTGACGCCGTCTCCCGTCATGGCCACGATATCTCCACGGGACTGAAGCGCACGGATGATCTTTAACTTGTGGTCGGGATTTGTTCGAGCAAATATGGTTGTATGTTGCATTGCTTGCGCCAGGTCTTCGTCGGACATCCGGTCGACTTCGTCACCCCTGAGCGCAGGCTTGACCGTCGTCTGGCTTGTCGAGGGGGCGCTTGCCACGGCAATGTTCATTCCCAGCTGTCTACCGATCGCAAGGGCCGTGGTCTCGGCGTCGCCGGTGATCATGATGACCTTGACGCCTCCTCTCAACAATCTTCTGATGGAACGCCCGACTCCAGGACGCGGCGGATCGCTCATGCCGACCAAGCCAGCAAAAGTGAGGTCCCTGTAGACATCGTCCGATGCCCGAGAGGAGGGGCTGATGCTGCTGTCCCGACCACCAGGAGTGCCGTTCCGTGGTCCTCCTGGAGTGTACCGGCCCCTTGAAGACCTTGAAGCGGTGCCGCTCGCGAATGCAAGTACCCTTAGGCCCTTGGCGGCCATGGTTTCTGCTGCCGCGAGAGCCTCCTGTCGTCGGGCAGAGTCGAGCACGATCTCCCGGCCGTCCCGTTCGAGATAGGTATCACACGCAGCAAGAACCTTTTCGACGGAGCCCTTCATGTACGCGTAGTCCTTGTCGCCCTTGGAGTCGGAGCCAATCGTGACTCCCATCCACTTTCGTTCGGAGCTGAAGGGCGTTTCGCCGACTCGAGGACCAATAGAGTCTCGAACGTCGTGTTCGTTGAACTTATCAAGCAAGTCTAGCATCGCGACATCCGTTGGTTGGCCGACCCATCTGGTGTAAGGTGCAGCATCCTCGTGGCCAAGAGTGGATGACAAAACAGCCGTCGCGGCAGCCCCGTTCTCCGTGTACTTCTTGGCTAGTCGTGCATTGTTGGCGATGTTTCCGATGCGCATGATCCGCATCGACGCCTGGCTAAGCTTGGCCTCGGCCGTCTCCGTATCTGAAGCCACATCAAGTGGACCGCCAGCCCCAAAGCACCACATCTCAACCGTCGTCATATGGTTCGTGGTCAGGGTTCCTGTAGGCAAAGAGTGTCAGCATCGTTTCTTGCCCGTCGTCCTTCGACACGTACCCGTCTTGTCTGTGCAGACCACGTTCACGGAGCCAAGAGTCTCGACCTTGGGCATTTTGCGCACAATGGCATTGTGTCTGGCCATTCGATGGACTCCGAGGGCCAAGGTCACCGTCACAATGATGGGCAGCCCTTCCGGGATAGCGGCAACAGCCAGCGATATGGAGATGGTGAATATCTCGAGCAAGTTTTTGCCCTGTAACCAGCCCACAACGGAAATGAGACCAATGACAGCAAACGAGGCTTTGCTGAGTTGGGTTCCGAGTTCGTCCATGGAGAGCTGGAGTGGCGACCGCGGGCTTTCGGTGCCCGAGACGCTCGTGGCGATTGTGCCAAAGTGAGTATGGCCCCCTGTAGCAAATACGATGCCTTGGCCGTGACCAGACTTCACCAGTGTTCCCATGTATGCGATATTGTGCGTCTCGTTGCTCCCATCATGTTCATGGCCATCCCCCAGGGCCAGGGAAGCCGGTCGCGGAAGTTGGAGGTGGTTGATTCCGGGTGCGTATATTCTTCGCGATCGTGCCTCTGTCGTGATCCTGACCGGTTCTGTTTCCCCGGTGAGGTTCGATGCGTCAATGGTAAGATCCGCCGCCCTGGTCACGCGAATGTCGGCAGGAATACGGTCGCCAGTGGTAAAGAGCACCAGGTCCCCGGGTACAAGCTGGCCGGCCATGACCTTGGTTGATGACGCGTCCAGAACATCCTCCACAGGCGTCTTCGTTCCCGGACTACCGACCTCGTCCCGGGCTTCTTGGACACTCGGGGGCCAAGAGGACGACTTGCTCAGGCCGGGCAACTTGCTCGCTCCCCCACGCACCAAATGAGCGTGATTCGGCACCAGGTGGTTCAAGGCTTCAATCGACTTTTCCGATCGGTATTCCTGGACGAAGCCCACAGACACGACGATGGTGACGGCCACGGTGATGCTGACTGCATCGTCCATGTTGCCCAGCAGCATAGAGGCTCCCGCCGAGACGAGGAGGAGCATGATCAGGGGCTCCTGGAATTGTTTGACGAATCGAAGCCACAGAGGCTCCGGCGGCTCATGTGGTATCTCATTCGGGCCATGGCTGCCAAGTCGCGTCAAGGCTTCGGTAGGGGGGAGGCCATGGGTGAGGGAGGTTCGCAATCGTGCGGCCGCCTCGCTAGGCGTCATGTGGGAGAATTCGTCCGCCACTACCTGGAAGCGAGTTAGCCGTGTATCTCTCCGGGCTTCGGCCTGACTGCTGGCTGGGTCGTACCCTGGCATGCGCCGAGGATGTGCGGACATGACGAGGCCGGGACGGTGCCGCGTCGCCACCAGGGGACTCCATCGACAAGGCACCTGCGATGGCGGGGATGTCTGAGGTAGGGAGGAGAGGCTCGCCGCCCGAGGCCCGGTTGCCCGGCCATGGCAACTGCATCGTCGCGCACGCAGGGTCGACGCCGTCGATGCAGAAGGGGCGAGATCAGCGGCCGAGGAGTGATTGCATGCGCCAGGTCATGAGGCACGCTGGCTGGCAATCGAAGGCGGACGGCCCATGCGGAAGGGGTTCCGTGGTGTGCGCGCGCAGATTCGGCAGACGGCGAGGCTCGCTTCGTCGGATTCGATCTGACGAAGTCGGTGCAAAAGGCAAAGGTGTCGTGATTAGCGCCACGGGGGGGCAGCCACAAGTTCCAGGGGCGGGTTGGAGCCGGAGCTTCCCAGGATCTGAGAATGACAGCCTGTAGGCCGCGGCAGCCAATGGCGGCACCTGGGCGGGTCGAGGGGCCATGTGGAAGGTCAGTGGGCCACTGCAAGCCACGGCTGCGCAGACCTCGCTGAAGCCGCAGCGTAATACTCCGTACGAGCAGTCCGGTTATGACAATCCGCGCGACGCACGAAGCACCAAGTATTTACCGACGCAGCGACGGGCCGCGGCGCGGCGGCTGTGGCGGGGCCGAGCAAAGAAGCCGCAATGCAAATGCCACATACGCCAATGCGTGCAGGATGCCAGCGATGCGCCGCCTTATGCATCCTCGACGATGCGGCCGGACGAAGCAGGAATCTCGGAGGTGGATAAACCCGGCGGCCGTGCAGCGGCGGGCCCTGGTTGGTTGGCGGTGCCGCGCCAGGCCCTGCCTCGTCCCAGCCACGCCCTTTTAGTCACAGTTGTCCTCACGGGCGACGGACCAGCGACTCCCCCTCCAGCCAAGACCGAAACTTGCAGCTCGCACCATCGTCGTCCTCGCCGCGTCGTCGCTTCCATCGCATCGGCTCCTGTCGCGCGCAGAGACACTCGCCCTCCGGCGGCCGTACCCCGTTGCTTCATGCCGCTGCGCTGCCTTTTTGCGCGCGTGAACCTGGCTTGACACGGTCCTGGGCGCTTGTTTATTGGCCTGCAACGCGCACCCCTGGCTCCGTGTTTACTCGCCTCCGGCTTGGCTTGACGCCCACCGCCGCCGCCCTCCCCCTCAACCGCGCCGTCCATCGCCTCGACAACAGGCGCTTGCTGCCGCACACCATTGAGCTCTAGCTTTTGCAGCGCCGCCGCGCCCCGACACCATGTTCTATTCGGAGACGCTGCTCAACAAGAGCGGCCCGCTCGCCCGTGTCTGGCTCTCCGCCAACCTCGAGCGCAAGCTCTCCAAGAATCACATCCTGCAGTCCAATGTCACGGACAGCGTCGAGGCCATCATCACGCCCAACCAGGCGCCCATGGCGTTGCGCCTGAGCGGCCAGCTGCTGCTCGGCGTTGTCAGGATATACCAGCGCAAGACGCGTTACTTGCTAGATGACTGCAACGAGGCTATGATGAAGATCAAGATGGTTTGTCTGCCCACGCCGCTTCACCGCGTATGCCTTCCATACTGACTTGCCCTTCCCAGGCGTTCCGATCTAGTGGAAACAACGACTTGGCTGCTAATCTGCAAATGCCCAACCGCGAGGCTTTGCTGCTCCCGGACAAGATCACACCGTATGACAACCTCGAGCTCCCACCTCCGCCCGACGCCTCATGGCTTCTGTCGCAGGTCGACGACGTGACGGCAACCCCCGTCGGCCGCAAGGGGCGCATCAGCAACAACAGAGATATCAACCTGCAGGAAGACTTCGACAACAGCCAGTTTCTTCAGGGTGCCAACAGCCTGGACGAGGATGATCTCGCCCCGATGGACGACCTTGAGCTTGAGCTCGATTTCGGCATAGACATGGACGGCGGCCCGAGCCAGAGCATCGAAATGGGCCGAGACGCGCCTGCTCCGCGGGATGTAGAAGACGACGTGTTCAGCGAGCTCGACATTATGCCGCGCCATAAGGGCGGCGCCGGGAGGGACGAGTCCCTCGCTCTCGACTTGGGTGACGACGCTGTCCGAATTGTGGACGGAGAGGGGGACATTCCAATGGGCGACGACGATTTTGGCTTCAACGCGGGCGACCAGTCTGCCATGCCGGACATGGCCGGGGCCGCCAACATCAACCGCGCGAGAATATCCGAGTCTCCACTGTCCGACATTGACGAGGCGTTTGCCCGAGAAGTCGAGGCCGAGTATTCCCACCACAACCACACCGACTTGTACGAACCCCAGGATGACACTGAGCACACGCTTTTCCGACGACCAGCGCAACGCGCCAAGAAGCAGAAGATCATGATACCCGACAGCGAGATTGCGCTGTCGAGCAGCCACATCAAGCAGCAGCAAGCCGACAGACACAACATCATCAAGCCAGCAGCGTTCCTCCCTCGCGACCCTTTCCTGCTAGCTTTGATGGATATGCAAAAGAATGGCGGGTTTGTGTCGTCGATCATGATGGAGGGCCGGAGCTCGGCATGGGCTCCGGAGCTGCGCGGCATGCTGTCTCTGGACTCGATTCGCGGGATGGGTGAGCTCAAGCGGAAGCGCGACAGCGGCGTCGCCGACGTCGACAGTGACCAGGGCGCCATCAAGTCGCCGCGCCTCGAACTCGGAGACGATACTGATTTCGGTTTCGACGGCAATGGGCTCGGCAACCAGAGTGTGGCGGCAGACGGCACGATCCTGGAGATGCCCGCCGACAACGACGACCATCAGGATAGGGACCTCGGCAGCCCCATGCCTCAATTTGACGAGACTACGGCTCCCCTGGTGCATCCTGCTGACAGCGGGCCTGTGTCCATGGGCACTAGGCATGCCGTGCACATCCTGCGCGATCTGTTTGGCTCCGAAGCTGCCACCAACGCCGACAAGCGGAAGAAGACGTCGGTGGTGTTCCAGAATCTGCTGCCTGAGCAGCGAACCACAAAGGCCGACGCCACAAAGATGTTCTTCGAATGTCTTGTCCTGGCAACCAAGGATGCCATCAAGGTCGAGCAAGGCCCCGAGCTGGGAGACCCCATCCGAGTGCGAGGGAAGCGCGGCCTCTGGGGAGACTGGGCCGAGCGTGAGGCTGGCGGGGAGATCTCGAACCAGAACGAGCCCGAGCCCACGGACGTCAGCGCGCACGCCGTTGCCGTCGAGGCTTGATGTGGTCGCCTGTGTTTTGACGGCTGGCGCCCATGTCATGTCGGCTCTTGTATGATTACTGGGTGCGTGCATTGTTGAGCATTGGCATGTTGGGCCACCTCAGAGGCGTTGTAGGCGTTTGGTTGGAGATACCACGGAGCGCGTGAGGGCATGCTGATCAAAGGCCAAAAACGGGGACGACTGGTATAAGCGGGATGGTGTTTGGGTAAGGCTGCGTCTTTAGTCGACTTGAATGATAAAAGTATCCGTACCTACGAAGTATGTGCTGCAGCTGCAGCTGCCGTGGTGGTGGCATCTCATTGCCCCGCCATAACAGTTGTCACACCCCACGTCGGGACATGTGCACCTGGCACCAACGACTCCAACGGCTCTACCAAGCACCACTCTCGTCGATAAACCGACCGCTGGAGCCTAGATCATCGCTGCCCCTCGAAAGTGACCGTCACCCTCTCTCGTATTCCTCAGCTACGAGCCGAGACCGCCGCAAACAAGCAGCCATGCCTCCTCCCTCACCCCTCGCCATCGCCTCCAGCTCCGTCCAGCGCCTGCTCAAGGAGGAAGCCTCGTACCACAGGGAGCTTGCGGACCTGGAGGCGCGGGTCGAGACCCTCGAGGAGCAACTCAAGGCCGGGCAGGGCGACGAGGACGGCAACGCCGAGTTTATGGTGAAGCAGCATGTGAGTTGCG
>NRSZ01001265.1:45936-70247 GCA_002901185.1 Tolypocladium capitatum | reverse complement strand
GGGGGGGGGGGCGCCGTGGCGACCTGCTGTTGACCCGTCGTGGGCAGCAAACCGCCATCGAGCAGACCAAGGCCGTCTTCGGGCCGCTAAAGACGCGCATCGCCGCGGCCGTTGCGAAGCTGGAGGAGCAGATTGCGGACAGCGAGGGGTCTGGCGCGCACGCGGCCGACTTGGAACGGGCAAAGGCAGTTCTGGCACAGGCCAAGGCTGTCTAGGGAAATCCTGGAGTTTACTGGGGGCTACGAGGGACCGAGGGAGTGTGCGGGGGGTTTACAAGGATACCACTTGCGAATGATGAATCGTAATTGTTAGATCACATCTGGTGATCAATTCCCATGTCGTGGCATCTTAAATGCACAGGCCGAATCACGTCTCCGTATCTCTATTCATCCACCTCCATGCTATCCTCTGTGTCAGCTGGGTGCCCATCAGCACCGCCGTCTTCGCCGTTCTCCCTATCCTCTCCCTCCTCTCCCTCCTCGCCATCCTCTCCCTCCTCCATTTCCACGTCATCTCGAGGCCCGCCATCCGCAGCCTGGTCTGATGGCGTGGGGGCATCTTGCGCCTCGAGACGCCGCGTCGCATCCTTGGACAAGGAAGACCTGGCCCTTGGCTTGTCTGGCGCCGGTGTGTCACGTGACGGTGTTAATGCGCCGCAGGAGGAGACCGGTCGGGGCGTCTCGGCGTCGCTCTCGGTGACCTTGGGCTGGCTGTCGCCGTCGCTCGGCGCGTTCCTGGGTGTTTGGCCTTCCTTGTCACCGTCTGCGTCATCCTCGCCTCCTTCATTCATACCCTCTCGTCTGTCGACCTCTTCCTTTTCGTCCCGGATCAGTCGCCGCAGCATCATGCCTTCTTCCATGATCCTGTTGAACTGGTCTCGTCGCTCCTTCCAGGTCTCGCTGTAGGTCTGGCTCTCGCGCTCCAGCTCCCTACACTCCTCTTCCAGCTTCGCCAGGTTGACAACTTGGTCTTCGCGCGGCCGTAACAGCCGGTTCGACGTGATCTTGTCTGCCAGCTCATCAAACTTCTGTCGCTGCGCCAGCGTCGCGCGCGCAGCGTCTAGTCGCTCCCTCAGCGCGGCGTTGCTTGCTCGGACAGCCTGGCATTCCGCCAGAATCCGCCGCTGGTCGGTCATGTACCGGTCGCGCTCACGTCGGTTCGCGTCGTGGAGAAACTGAAACCGTGCGATGCTGCTGTCGAAGGCGGCGAAGTCGAGCGTCAGGTCTTCTTGCAGCGAATCGCCGCTGGCGTTGACGAGGGCGGAAGGTTGGGTGCCATTTCTGCCCTCTCGAGCTCCAGACGCATTGGATACGGCAGAGGATATTGACGCGAGGCGCTTCGTGATGCGCTTGAACGGCTTCTCCTCGACATTGAGGAGGCGCGACTTGTGAAGGTCAGACTCACTCCTCTCGTCGAGCAGGTCCCACGCAGCCATGATTTGAATCCCTGGCCTACCTCTGGCTCTGGCTGGGGAGTTGGTGCGAGTTGCAGGCAATGGGTCAGAAGGCCGATGTTGAGCAGAGACGGCTGTATCCTTGGAGAGTGTGCAGTTGGTGTGGGCTTGAATAACGAGGCAAGGAATCACAATCGCATCACCTTGCAGCCTTGTGGTACGTTCAATAACTGGAGGTCGCAGTGTTTTGGACCGTGCGCACCTCTACCAGCGGCTGACTAATCCTTGTTCTGTTTGCCTCCTTCAACTTCCCCAACGGCACGCCTTGGCTGGCCAGGCTCTCTATCTCTGCTTCCACACATCCATCAACCACATCACGCCAAACGTGCAAAGCCACAAGATGTCGGACGAAGACAAGGAGCTCCTGGCTCGCATCGGACAGCTTGCTGGTATGACCTTTCCGTCCCCGTTCTTGTACCACCCCCCGCCACTGACATCTCTAGGGCAAATAAACCGGCACAAGAGCCAGCAGGCAGGGTCCGCGCCAACTACGCACTCGGCACCTTATCGACGTACGTTTGTCGCGAAGCCTGGATATCGGGGTGTCGTTAACTCCTCCAAAGACAACACCTATCGGCACGCGAGCGCCGGCTATCCACGCGCTGGGTACAGAGGCGGACGGGCACCTGCCCCTCACCGCCACCGAACTCTTCATCTCAACAACTCGAAGACGGCTTCTGAAGCAGATTCCTCCAATGATGGCACCGCATCCGACAACACCAACTGGGTCTCGAGAAACGACCGCCATCGTCAGCTAATCAACGCCAACGTCTACGAAAAGGAGGCTCAGAATCGGACCAAGGCTATCGAGGAGACTCGGCAACGGAAGCTCAGGCATCAGAGATTCAGAGAGAAATCGCGATTCAACGACTTCCTACGACACCAGACTCCGGCCTCTGATGTAGCAGCTAACCCCGAGTCTCGTGCAAACAGGAATGAGATCATGATTGAGGGCATACGGTTCCGCGTCATGGACGGCGGAAAGAAGCTTGCAAAAGTCATGGGTGAGTTGGCGGCTCCAAACAAGCATATCCTCAACCTGAATTTCGCCGATCCTGACAGCCCTGCAGATGACCTCCATTCCGCTCCGGCGACACCGAAGAGCGCCACGGTCGCGGGCGTCACATTTCACCGAACGAAGACGGGCAACCTCGTCGCGAACCGCGTCGTGCAAGACCATCGGTATGTTCCCCCATGCTGGGTGGGCAACTCACTAACACTAGTCAGTGGATCTGGCGTGGTCAAGAAGGACGAGCCATGCAAGGTCTTCTCAACGACTGGTAAATACTTCATCCGAAGCTTGGACTGGACAAGCTCTCGACTTCCGCAGACGTCTCGGTAAGACGCATCGGACACGGCTGACGAGTGACTACAGGCTCTTGCCCCAAGGGGCCTTCGTGCCGATACCAGCACGACCCAACCAAGGTGGCCGTATGCAAAGCCTTTTTGAAGGACGGGAAGTGCGCCCACGGCGAGTCCTGCGACCTCTCCCATGAACTTACTGCCGAACGCGCGCCGAACTGCTTGCATTTTGCCAAAGGTCACTGTGCCAACCCTGACTGCCACTATACTCACTCCAGAGCTGCCCCAGGTGCTCCCGTTTGCGAGGCGTTTGGCTTCCGTGGCTACTGTGAAAAGGGAGAGGCGTGCACCGAGCGACATGTTTTCGAATGCCCCGACTTCAGCAACACTGGCAGCTGCAGGAACAAGAGATGTAAGCTTCTGCACCGAGAGAGGGCAAGCGTCCTTCGAACGAATGCCAAGGCCGACGAGGAAATGGAAGACGTGTCGAGCGGCGACGAGCCTCCCGATTCGGATGACGTTGACTCTGACGAGGTGGCCGAGTTTATCGATGCCAACTCGGACGACTCGGACTTTGAGAAAGACATGGATTTCATACCCGTATAAATGTGCTTACTGCTTGCGGCTATACCCACTGTTCTGCATCGGAACAGGCACATGGTGCTGACGGAGGAAGATTGTTTGTTGGTCTGCTTACACAGCTTCAGGCGTCTGGCGTCGACTCAGTCTCCCAAGGTGGGAGCACAGAGCGCGGCCTCGTCTGGAATCAGCTGTGGGCCACTGCCCATGCATGCTTGCCGAGTGAGAGGAGAAGAAGAGCAGAGAGGAATGAAGAAGTGAAGATGAAGAAACGATGCGAAAGAATACGTCTATGGCATCATAGCACGATAGCGTAACGAGAATATGTTGGCCGAAGCTGCTCCGACCTGTGAGCTGCAACAATGTGACGAGTAACACGAGCTGCGTGTCCCATTACTCGTAGTGTTGCCTTGAGGATGGGGACAGCGTCACAGTCCGTCCATGACAGGGAACGCGGCACTGCACAGTTGTCCGTGTCCAAATTGCAGGGACGGCGAACCGGCGATGGAAAGGCCTCGGCTGCGCCTCTTTCACAGCGATCATAGCCCGGGCTCCAAAGATGAGCGGTTTTGGTCATTACGAGTACGCAGGTTAGGAAGAACGCAACACCAGCTGGCGTCATTGGTCCCCGTCGGCTTATTGGTACTTGGTACTCCGTACCCTCTTTTCAACGACGACATCCGTCCCCTCCTCCCTTTCACCTTGTCGCTGCAAGCCCTTTGCCGCCGCCGTTCGTCTGGACAAAGGACGCGGTGGTGGTGTGTCTGTTCACGGCGGTTACGCGTCGCATGCACCGCCGCCTCGGCTCCGCCCCCTCGATGATCTTGCCTCTGGGGGATACATAATACGCGGTTGACAACTGACGGGAGGATTCGACCATCGACCCGGGTCTACGATCACCTGCGCCCCCACCACCGTCGACAATGGGCCTGCGAGAACTGCTTGGGAAAAGGCACGAGCTGGCCATGGGGCCGGCGCAGGAGGAGACGGTACGCAGGCTCGACAACGGGCCCGAGTTTACGCTTATACGATCCGACACGCTGTCGCAGGAGGTGATGCAGCCGCCGAGCGGCGACGACCATCCGCCGTCCGCGACGGCAGCGTCGACGGCAACAGGAGCGCAGCCGCCGAGCACGCCCCGACGCAGCCTCGACGTCTTCCGGCCGAGCAGGTCGCGCAGCGCATCCGTATCCTCAGAGACGAGCCACCTGTCATCGCCGCCGCAGACGAACAAGTGGCGCTTCTCGCAGCGCCTGCACCTCAGCCGGCGGCCCGAGGCGTCGGACAAGGTGCCGCAGAACCTGCCCGAGATCGTGGTGCCCGCCGACCCGCAGGACAAGGACGGCGCCGAGTCGCAGTGGGAGACGCGCGCGACGATGCTGGCGGGCCAGAACGAGCTCGCAAGGAGCCGTCCGTCGTCGCCGCGGCCGCCATCTCCGGTGGGCAGCGGCAGCGGCAGCGGCAGCGGCAGCGGCATTGCGCAGATGAGTCTCGACGGTAACCCCGGCGGCGGCCGCGCGCCCCTGTCGTCGCAGCAGACCGACCTGGACATCCAGGAGGCGATTCGGCTCCACGAGGACGGCCACCTGGAGAAGTCGACCGTCATGTTTGCGCGGCTGGCGGACCCCAAGGGGGTCAACAACCCGCTGAGCCAGGTGCTCTACGGCCTCGCGCTGCGGTGAGCCCTGCCCTGTTCCCATGTTACGCCGTGTTGTTGCCCGCAAGGCGCTGACGATGCTCCCTCCCCGCTCAGGCACGGCTGGGGCTGTGTCCCCGATCCCGAGGGCGCCGTGCGCTACCTCTCGGCCGCCGCGTCCAACGCCGCCTCGGTCGAGCAGATGGCTCTCCAGGCCGGCCTCAAGAAGGGCGGCGCCGCCAAGGGGGAGCTCGTCCTGGCCATCTTCGAGCTGGCCAACTGCTTCCGCCACGGCTGGGGCATCCCGCGGGACCCGATTGCGGCAAAGCAGGTGAGTCGCCCCTTTTGCCCGTACAAGTGGCTCTTGGCTGGAGAGACGGTGGGGGCGGGCGTGCTGATCCCACGTCCTAGTACTATGAGACGGCGGCGAACCTTGGCGACACAGGTGAGTTTGCTGCGGAGCCAGGCGGGCGTGCAGGAGACGTCGAAGGCTGAGTAGTGATGCTAGACGCCATGAATGAGGCGGGCTGGTGCTACCTCGAGGGCTTTGGGTGCAAGAAGGACAAGGTACGCCGTCCTCCCATCCCCATCCACAGCCTATCCCACGCAGCAAGCAAGGCACGATGGCACGACGCCGCTCCCTCGTGCGATGTGCCCCGTACTTGGTACACATCATGGCTTTGCCCGAACCCGCCGCCTGCGGCGTGCGCTGCGGCCCAACGCCACCGGGTTGGGCCTCAACGAGCACCACGCGAGCCTCCCCACGCAAATCAGCTGCGCGCATGCCCCCCCCAGCCCCGCACGTACATGGCCAACTGGCAACTCCTCGTCTGTTTTCGGGTCACACGAGGCTGATGATGTTCTTTTTTTGGATACAGTTTGCGGCGGCGCGGTATTATCGACTGGCCGAAGCGGCAGGTAACAAGACGCTCGGGAATTCCTGGTACGTGTCCCCCCCCTCCCCCCTCCTTCATCCTCCTCCTCGTCGTTTGCCGAGGTTTCGGGTCTTGACTGCGTACGCGGTGCTGATGCTCTACAGGATATGGAAGGAAAAGTACGGTCCACCCCGCGAGGCCAGCAGCAAGAAGTAGATGTATCTACGACGTGAAGCGTCAGTGGAAAAAAGCCCACCCAGCACCACTCCTCAGACTGCTCGGCGTTACGAAACACAGAGTGTACGAGAGTGTACTAGTACCGCGCACGAAGTACGTCGTGCCTGGTGGGAAGAACTCGTGGTTAAGCGGTGTGAGACCGCCCCGTCGCCGGCGCCAAATGTCTCACCAGCGAGCAACCAGCTGCGCCATCCATTCTTCACCGGCGGCATTGGGGGCGGCATTCGGGGCAGTGTAGGGGCGGATGCGGCTGACGAGCAGTCTGGGCCGTGACTTTATGACTTTATTCTTGGACTCCGTACTTCGTTCCTACGTGTTTTCTGGTGGTGCGGGGCGGCCGGGCGGTTGGCTGGTGGTGGGCAGCCCGCAGCGCAGTCCACTTCTGTCCTCTGTCACGTTGCCTGCAGCCGATGCCAATACGCAGCCCGCGTGATTGGTGGTGAGTCGTGACAGGTATCCAACGCACGACGCAGGGGCACATGAGACAGATGCCGCTTCTCACGCAGACGAGGAACTTTCGGCGTACGTGCTATTAACTACCTAGGTACGGGGTACGGAGTACGCAGTAATAGACTACATGGGCATCGCAGCTGATGCCCGCTATGCCATCAGGTACCAGCTACCCTGGTTTGCTCACAAAGAAAACAAAAGACGCCGGCAGCGTCCTTGCTGCGGCGAATCGAAGCTCGAATCGGAAGCAGGTCATCGGCGGTTCATGCATCGTAATCCCGTCGTTCCACTCGTTGCCCATTCTGCCGTCGTCACGCGACGCCCTGCATCCTGTCAGGACCGCCGCGGTCATGCCCGGCCACGCCTGGCCGTCCAACGCGGGGGCCGCGCCCCGACGTTGCCTCCCGATACTCAAGGAAATCCTTCCCAAATGTACAAGCTTCTTGGACTGGAGCCTGCTTGCAATATCTGATATGTGCCCGACTTCCAACTCGCCGTGGCCACCCGGACGACGTTGAGCAGACGAGGAAATGGCGTAGCCAACAAAATACCATCCAAATACAATCAACGACACCAAGGCATAAATTCCCAATGCTTTGCACGCTTGCTAGTAGACCCATAAGGAATAAAGGAAAAGTCCAAAAATATAAATGGCCGAGGACAAAGGCATAAACAGGAAACATGTTTGGTGCGTGAGCAACTGGTCTGAAGAAGGGGGCGTCGTTTGCGCGAGAGCGGCGTCAAGTGTATGATATGGCACGGTTGTCGAGTGCGAGACAAAACCAGTTGGAGAAAGTTGGATGGGGAAACAAAGACATTAACAGCGGGAGAGGCCGTGAGAGAATTTCATCATCGTGAGAAAGTCGTTTTTCTGTACTTGTTCGTCATCATGTCGTTTCGTTGCATTGCTGCTCATTCTGTGCGTTGTTGCACTCGGCAAACATTTTGGCAAAGTCTCGAACGACTTCGCTGGGGATCTGGTCCCAGAGCAGAGACCTCGTGTACACCTCGGCGGCACCGGTCTGCTTGTTGACGACTCGCATGGAAGCGAGTGCGTCGGCCAGGTTCTTGCGACCCTGACTGGTTGATCGTTCGGGTGGGTTCTGGAGGAAGTCTTGGTTGCCGACGCCGTTGTACTGCGCCGCCGACAGAGAGAAGATTTGGTCGTTGGTCTGCTCTTCCGTCGGCCGAGTCAAGGCGTCGCCGAGCTCCTCGAGCATCGATGGGGCGACGCTCATGCCGGGCATGGCACCCGTGGCCGTTTGTTGCGCCCAGCTGGTGCCCGACGGCTGAGGAGCCATGGGATGCATGCCATGGGCCTGCGCGTTGACGCCGGCGTCCTTGAGCACGTTGTCGAGGAGGGTCGCGGATGCGGCCCGGATGGCTTCGGGCATGTGCGGGATGGCCGGGGTGGATCGGCTGGACATGACAAACGCGCCGACGAGGAAGAGCATGAAGAGCAATCCGCCGTGGTGAGACGCGCCCTTGTCTCCGTCCGCGGCCATGAGGCTGTCGGTCTTCTTGGCGGGGACCATGGACATTTCCTGTTTGACTTCAGGCTCGACGGCGTAGTCGTTGAGGAAGGTGGCGTGGTCCCAGGCGCCAGCCATGTCGATGTCGTCCATGTCGTCGTAGTTGCCGGGGAAGGCGTGGTTGACCTGCGGCGCAGCGGCAGCCATCGGGTTGCTTTCGAGGCGCTGGACATGCTCTGTGAGGACGCCGACCTTCTTGCGGAGCTCGCCCGTCTCGATGGTGTGGGCTCGAATCATCTCGTCCTTTTCGAGAGTGAGGGTTTCAATGTAGTCCGTGTAGGATTGCTTCTCCCGGAGCAGGTGTGCCATCTTCTCCTTCAAGGAGCCTACCTCGTCTTCCAGGTCGGCCACGAGGGTAGTGTACTGCTTCTTGTCTTCTTCCAGGCGCTCCGTGTGCTGCTTTTTCCTCTGCCTCGAGTCGAGACTGGTGGCCTATGCATTAGCGCTGTATTCTCCATGCTTTAGGACTGCGACGACACCTACGCTGCTTGGCGGTTCCGCAGCAAGCGCTTCTGCTGCTTGAGCTCCTTGATCTCTTGCTCATCAGTAGATTGGGAAATCAACTGGTCGATGTTGCTCAGGTTACGCTCAGCCGGTATCTCGAAGCGGGCATTCTTCTTGCGGATGCCGTCTCCTCGCCTCAAGTCGTTGTGGGATCGGATGGCGGGGCTGCCGGGACGCATCTTCTTGCTGCCAGGCTGTGCCGTGGCCATCCACTCCTTCTGTGGCGACGTGGGCATCGACTGGTCGCCGTGGCTGAGAGGGGCAAAGATGTTGCCAGCATTGCTGAACGGCGTCTGGCCCTGCATGGGTCTCTGGAAGATGGAGGTGTTGGCATCGTACTCTGCGGGGATGCTGGAGTCGAACGCCTGGAAGGGAGTGGCGGAGCCGGAGCCGGAGCCATGGGTCATCAACCAGCCGTTACCCTGCTGCCCAAAGACATGGGCCTGACTTTGATCGACACGCATGAAGGGGTTGTTGCTCGTATTGCTGTGCTGGCCGATGAAGGGGTTGTTGGAAGGCACCGACTGCATGTCGACGGACTGCCAGTCCTCGGTCTTGGGAGAGAAGAGGGCACCACCAACGGCGAAGGACTCCCTTCGACTGTTGGCCATGGGAGGTGAGAGTTCCAGGCCAGAGTCTATGGCGTTGTGGTCGAGGATGTTGTCGTCAAGTACGCTATTGTCCTCGTCTTCGAAGTATTTTTGCTGGGCATGACTCGTGTCCACCGTCAAGTTCGCAGCCCGGTAGAATGGCTGCGCAGAAAATTGCGACACCATGGCCGAATGTGAAGGCCGAGGACGGTTCAGCGGCGGTGATTTTGTCCTGGCGCAATGACCCAAGCAGGAACCGCTGGGCCAGCAAAAGCTCTCCGGGGCGAAGAGAGGAAGCGATCAGACGAGAGAGGGAGTTGCTGCTTCTGACAAGGACGGCAGCGATGTTAGCGGCCGCGACCAAGGCCCAAGGGATATTTTTGGCGCGAGTAGAGCGAGGTGGGTATGATTTGCCGGCGGCGGGTGGGAGAGTAAAACGCTTTCCGGGGCACGAAGCCGTCCAGCGTGGAAAAAGAGGAGAGGAAACGGCTCCGACGACGACAAGACGTCTGGTGTTGGGAGAGGGATCAAACGGTGGGGGGGTTTGGCTTGCGCAAAGAGGACGCGGGAGTACGAGTAGACGACGACGGGGGGCGGTCAAGAGTCGGACGGAGCGACGACGGGCAGCGGCACGAGCCGTAGAGACCGGGGTAGGGGCAGAGTTGTTATCGAGAAAGAAGGATAGATGCAGTCCGTTGGCGAGGCAGGCAGGCCATGTAATTTGTATGTGCGGCGTCGCAGATGGCGGAGGGAAGAGAGGGAAAGTGGGCATCGGGGCGGGCGGAAGAGTGGTGCGGCATGGCACGGCAAGGAAATGCGCAACTCACCTTGTTTGGGGCTCGCGCAAAGGTCTCACAGGGATGCCGCAAAGCCACGGGTGCCACAGAGCACGCTGAGGTGAGGTGAGGTGAGGTGAGGTGATGCAGAGCGCTGCACTCCAGAGAGCGATCTTGATCGTGGTGGTGCGGGGGGTGGGAGGACGACGACGAGGACGGATGGGATGCCGACTTTTCGAGGCCGACGGGGGCAGGCGAGAGAGGGCGGAACAAAGACTGCACAGGCCACGGGCGAGCGGTGCTGGGCAGCAAAAGGCCAGCAGGGGGACGAAAGCAGAAGACAAGGCGGATATCGTGCCGGGCGGGTACGGGTCGTCGTCGAGTGTTTCGCTCGGGTGAAGGACAACAAGAGGCGAGAAGCTGGAGGTAGCGCGAGGAGGCGGGTGGTTTAGGTTATGTACTCGCGGCGGCTTGCCAGGGCCGCATGAGCACTGCCATCAGGCGCCGCGGCCAGGCAGACAGGTACCTGGCCGCGCGGGCGGACGGCGGCGGAGGTACCCTGGGCTGCGGCCGACGCGGGCGGTGTACCTACCCCATCCGGCCAGGCAGGTCCAGAGATACCTGCCCTCCCCCGGCGGCACCCAAAAGCCTCGGGCCAGAGGTACCCTTGCCTCTGCCTGCCTCGCCGTCCTGCTGGGTAGGCCTGGGAGTCTGGCCGATGCGGCTTACACGGCCATGGTGGTGCGGCCGTGGCGATGCGGCCATGGCGATGCGGCCATGGTGATGCTGGGGCTGCTGCTCCGCCGCGCATCCGACGCGGCCCCTTATTCTCCCGCCGCCCACGGCAGCTCGTGTGCTCGCCGGCTCGGCTGATGAGGCTTGACGGCGGGCGGGCAAGCCATGGCCCGTCGACACATGACGGCCAGGGCTTGGGCTCCCATCTTCAACGAGAGGCTGTTGTCCGCTGATGCCCAGGGCCTGGGCAGCTCGACCGCCGCCGCACGTCCCTTCGGGCTTGCATGGATCCGGGGGAGCAAATAAAGTATCGCACACGAGCGAGATGCGGCATGTCCCTCCGGACTGCACATGAAGGCCGCTGCAGCTCGTGGTGTCCTGCGGCGTCCGCAGCTTTGTGTGACCGCCAAGTTTAGAGCCCCGTGGGACGGGAGCAGGCATGTCATCGCACACCACCACTTACACGCGCACACACACACACGCGCACACACACGCACGCACGCGCGCGCGCGCGCACATCCCTCCGTCCGTTCAACAAGCCATACAAAGGCACGCCAGGCCTGGCCATCCACCCCACGCACCGTGGCGCGGCCTACCTTGGGGCCGCCATATGCTCACGCTCTCAGTCCCATCCCATACTCACCACCAGTCCAACCACCAGTCCACCCTCCACGACGACGGTCACACATACACCGTTGTCGATCCCGGCCCCCGTCTCCTCGTGTGGCGCTGCATCATGGAACAGCTCCATGCAGGTATTATTGCAGATGCCGGTGCCGCCATAAGAGGCATGTCAGTCCATGTGAATCCGTGTCTCTGTTTTGACTTGTCCCGTGTCTCTGTTTTCGACATGTTCCGAGTCTCTGTTTTCGACACGTTCCGTGGCGCAGCTGTCCGGTGCTACCGGGGGAGACACCAACGTTGCGGCCTGCATCCGTCAGGTTGTTTGCGTGCTCCTCGTCGGCCTCCTTGTGGTAAGTACGGGACGGGACGGTACGGGGCAGTACATGGCCGAACCCGCCGTGGCGGTGCTCGTCGGCCGGCTGCGAATGACATCCGCCAGTGACCAGAGTGAGACTCACCCCAAGGCGCGCGTTCCAGATCCGTGCTACACCGGTGGGCACACTTGACCCTCGCGGCCTCGCCGGAACCGACCCGCGAGACCAGTCGCGGGCGTCCAGCGAGCATCACGACAGGACGAGAGGCGCCAAAGGGGAAATGCATGGGCCATGCGGCGCGGCGCCGGCGGCAGCGGCGTTGATGGAGGGTTGGGCAGCAAACGGCCGCCGCCTACCCGACCTCACCAGCGCGTCTACGGAGGATATGTCACAGACACCAAGGGACGGGGCCTAACGTGAGCCACTCCCGCGCCAGCATCAATCGATCACGGCGATCACGGCGCGACCGGGGCCAGGACTGCCAGGGGGACACCCGCCGATGACTGATGACAGGCCTCGGGCTGCGCTCGGCGGCTCCTGGGGCGTCGCCCGTGGGGTGCTCACGGCCTCTGCCTGTCCCCCGTCCAATGATGGCCGCCGCCCCTCTCGACACCGGGTCCCATCGTATCGGCGCACCCGCTAGAGGCTGTCACAGGAGCAGCTGCCGCGAGCGTCGATAGGCTCCAGGGTAGATGTCGCCGTCGTGATGCATCCAGCACCATGGCGCATCAGGCGGGGCCCCTTGGCAGGAAGGTCTGGATGCCCTTGCCCGTTGCGGGCTGGCCCTCCCGCGCCTGCCACAGCCCGTTGCGGGCGTGGCGCCTGAAGCAGGCGGCAAGTACCTGTCCCGCGGGCCCGCGCCGCCGAGCGACATGCCACGGTGACAAAGCACCACCGCACCTGACCCCCCGACGTGCATCGTCGCCTCGGCCAGAATGTGACGTGATGGTCCGATCAGTGCTCTGGCATCGCGTCGAGTGCAACGTGCCCAAGTCCGAGACTGGCCACGACAAGACCCTGCGGGCCGCTGTCTGTGCCCATCGTGCAGGTGTTGGTACTCCCTGCTGCACACGGACGTGGGCGGCAACGAGGTACGAAGGACGGGCCGCCGTTTCGGCGACGACTCGTCGACCGCTTGGCTCTATTCTGGGACGCTTCACTCCTCGGATCCCCATCGAGCCCATGCCGCCCCGTCCCGCCTCAGCCGGGGGCTGGGCTGCCAGCAGGCTCCTTTGTTTGTTTGCTGGGCAGGGGAAGCGCCGGTCCAGTTGGCCGCGCTCGTGGCCGCGCGACGGCGTGATCCAACCACGGGACAGGCCTTGATATCAGCAGCTCCACCGCGCTTCATGGCCGCATATTGAGCGGCCAAGCTCCCATCCAGCGACCCTCTCATAGCCTCTCGCTGCTGAGGCGGTGTGTTTCTGCTGGTGCCGCCAGGGCCCTCGCGCGTCGCGCCTCGATTGGCGAGTCTTGTTAGGCACCGAGGCCAATCCCCCTTCCAGCCACGATTCTGACAGTCGAGCAGAACAGGCACACCGGTCCTTGGTCAACGTCGCCGCGACTTGGGTGTCGTCCCGCCATCGTGGATACGAGTACTCCGTGCTCCGTCCGGACTACGTACGAAGTGCGGGCGACGCTTACGCTGCATCATCCGCCAATCAACCTCTGGGGCGGCCCGCGTAATAACGGCATGATCATCCCAACCTTGCCCGCCGACCTGGCCCGCCATGTCCTCGGATGACCCGCTGCTACCGGACCAGACCCAGCCGGCCTGCCTTGCCCGGGCTTTCCCCTCTTTCCCTCCAACAGCCCAGCCCGTCTTGGCCCGCGACCAGGGCGGCATTACCACTCCGAGTCACCACCTGGCAGATATATCACGCTCTCGTCTGATTGACGCAGGCTGAGAGGCAAGGCATCGGCGCGGCAATCTGGGACAGCGCGAGCCTTGACATCCCATCTCGTGGGCGGCATCCCACGGACTCGTTCGACTTCGTCTCGGACTCTCGTGGTTCAGACACAGCCACGGCCGTTGCGCGGTTGCCTCGCAGGCCATTGGTGGCCAACGAGGAGGATGCGCAAGTGAGTGGCCGAGGGACATGTTACTCGTGCAGGTACTCTGGCATTCTCGATTCCGATGCTGTACTGGCCCGGACCTCTGTGGCCTCGTAGACGGTCATCTGACCATGTCCCGCAGCCGTTGATTCTGGCCAGATCTGAAGCATAGCACCAACACCTGCACGGCCAACAAGGCCCGGCATCGACACCTAATGCTCGGCATCGACAGCAGGACTAACTGCGTTGACCGAGAGTCCTCAAATCGGCGCCGACCTTGTTGGTGACCCCTGCGCTGGACCCGTTGTTGCCGCTTCCCGACAAGGAGCAGGATCTGGTTCAAGCTCACCGTCGAGCGCGCGACAGGTCACAGGCAAGTACGAGTAATAGTAATTCCACATTTCGGAGTACTCCGTGCTCTGTGCAGATGAGGGTCTGCTGGACCCGCCCATGGTCTGCTCCGAATATGCGGTCAACGTCGGACCCGCTGTGTATTACTGTCCTCGACAGATGCAGCAGCAATTGGCGGACACTATTCCACCTCTCCTCAGTGGCCCATATAGACGCCATGGGCACCCGGGACCCTGTGTGCGTCTGGTCGGATGGCATCGTCCCTTGGACCTGTGACAAGTGTCGCTGGACGTTTGGTGGTTCCTCTCTCGACGCGGAGGCCTTGGCTGTCATGACTCACGCCAAACCTGGCGTCTCTTCTTCCGCCATCGGAGGACTCTGAGGCCGGGTACCTGGGGCGCCACGAGCCGCCGGCGGTGAAACCGACTTACATGGCCTTGCCTGTGGGCTTGATCTTGCAAGGGGGTTGATGGCAGCCGATGTTGTGGTATGGAGATGTTTCCTCGAGGCTGGCAGTCTCCTGCAGCTCGGCCAACCGCGGAGGAGGGGCTGCAGATGCAATGGACCGCTGTCGACGCTGCAGGCACGTCTGTTTGACTCTTTGCATCGCAACCCGACGCTTGCGAGGCCGTTATCTGCTTCGCTGCTCACCGTCAGAGGCCGTCAGAGGCTGTCCTTCACCGGTATGGCGCAGCTTGCCAACTGGCAAAGCGTGGCGTGGCGGGCCTGGGACGCAGATGCGCGTGATGTGATGCATCTCGTGCTTCCGTCCTCTCAAGGGGAATCGGGCGTAGGGGGCACTCAACGGTTATCCGAGTGCCTGAAAGGCTGAGACAGCGAGGCAGCCCGGGCACTCGGGTGGGCTGCCTCGTCGTAGCTGTGTGTGCTCGAGAGCAAGGAGCAAACTCTTGATTCGGCTCCGCACGAAGGACTCGATGCCAAACACCAATGGCATTGCTTTCGTCCCATCGCCGCATTCGACTTGTGCTCCTGAAAAACAGCGGCATCGGCTCCGGGCCAACTCTATTCGCCGCACCGCCAGGGGGCACGAGAGATCTATGCGTCGCACAGCGTTGGCCCGAAGGGGGGAGGGGGCCAGGTAGCCGATAGGGTGAGGTTGGCCCATTCGCGGGCCATCACCATCACCATCACCAAGGGAGGGGGATGCAAAGTGCTATTAATAGGGGCTTGCGGAGAGAAAAACACTCTCTGGCTGTATCGCAGTGCGGACAATGGGGTGCCTACCCCGTCCGCGTCGTTTAGGCCCGGAGCACGCGGCGACGACTACGACGACGACGACTACGACAACGGATGTGCCGGTATACTCTTGTAATCCACGCTAGGTCTTCCATGGCCCCTGCGTTTTACGATGCTGGGGGCCATGTGATGGGATGGATGGCTGGGCCGCTTGGGGGGTTGGGCTTCGCTCTCGAGGGTGAAGCATCACAGCCCAACGAGGGGCTTGGGGAAGGGGAACCATGGGCAGGAGAGGGGAGTCGCAAGCAGTCATCCACGTCTCTAGGTTCATTCGACTGCGGCATGTGTGATGAGTGGTTGGTTTATTGGCTGGTGTTGTTGCTGTTGTTGCCGGGCACGTCCATCGCACGTTGATGCTCTGCCCACGATATCTTGTCCAGCATGGTCGACAGTCTGCTCTCCAGTATGGGGCAACGCCTTTCTGACCGAAGCTGCTAAACCCGATGAACATGCTTCCAACTCCTCGTCGAAGCTCGCCCGGCCACCATATCATGATCCGTGAGACGCCCATCAGCCCGGCCGCCTCCTGGCCCAGCACCCAAAAACCACACACAACTCCTCGCTTGCTGCCGTAGGGCACCTCGCCTTGATCGGTTTTTTGTAAAAGAAGAAGAAGAAAACACCACCAAGAAGGCACCTGCCGTAGCCGCACCCAGGTATCACCATGTGCTCGCGCCGCCCGTTTCTCGGCCACAACTGCGCAGCCACGGTTACGCACAGCCCTCGGCGACGGAGCCGTGGGTTCGCTTGCTGGACGTCGCGCCTTCTCGTGGAAGCGGCGCGAGCCGAGCAAGGGGGACGGACGGACGGATATACCCTCCACTGTCGGCGCGCTGGACACGACGGTTGAGGGTCTGATGAGGCGAGGCCGGAGGCAGCCATGGGTTTGCGTGTTTTCTCCCCGCCGCTGCTGCGTCCGGATGCGAGCCTTGAAGGAATGCAATGAAACGGATCAAAGCGGCATCATGAAGTTCGCCAACTTCCCCATCTTGATACCCGCCTTTACTGCGCAGGTCCGTCTCCTCCACCACATGTCCTGTACCACATCAGCCTAACCTCGCCCAGATCTACATCGACACCCCCCTCGCCATCACCGCCGACCTCCTCGCCATCCCCTTCCTCCCCACGAGCGGCCGCCTCGTGTCGGAGCCCTCGTACCCCTATGCCCTCCGCGCCACCTTCGTCCACGGCAGCGACTACCTGCGCCGCGACCCCGACGGCCGCCACGTCCGCCTCGACGTCCGCAGCGTCGCCCGCGACGACGGCTCCGGCGCCCTCCTCAAGTTCAGCTACAACGGCGTCGTCGACGTCACCGGCGACGCGGGCAAGGTCATCGCCGGCGACAGGAACGCCTCGACGACGGGGTTCGGCAGCGCATGTGAGTCCCTGCCCTCCTGTGCGTGCGGCTGGTGGCAGAGAATCATAAACGAGGAGCTGACGGTACGGCAACGTAGTTGTCCAAGTCAGGTTCGAGACCCAGGATCAGCGGTTGCAAGACATCGAGAACAAGCTGTACGTGGGGTCGGGGAGGTTCATTGTGCAAGAAAGCCAGCCCATCGTAGTCGAGTACAAGATAAGCGAGGTCGCCGCCGCCTGTGCGTGGTAATAGAAGACGCAAACGCACAATGCCAACTGGTCGTGGCCCAAGGTGAGGAGTGGGTGATGCGTAGGTTGCATGTTGCGCAGTGCTGCTGGCACGTCGTCTTCGTATACCATTCCTACTCGTATGCATTCTGCCGAGATGGTCATGTCTAGCCCCATCCGCCCTCCTGTATCCACCCTCGATGCCGTCGTGCCCAGCACCTGTTCGAAATCCCTCTGCCCTGCAGTGGACGTTGTCTTCAACTTGAAATAAGTCCATCAGATAATGCCACCGTCTATATCCACATGCCCATCCACAGCTCAATGTACCGCCTTTATAACCCAAACGGACGAGGGCTCCGCCTGAAAGGCTCTATCGAATTTCCAGTTCGACACCAGCCAGCTCGAGGAGCCGCTCACCCGCGCGGAGGTTGGCATACTCGTACGCCTTGGACTCTGGCGGGAAGGTGCCATTCGCCGCCCATATGTCGAGCAAGGGCTGCATGGGCTCCAGCTCCTGGGGCTTGAGCATGTCGAGAGCGGTGGCGGTCAGGACGAAGTGAGAGAAGCAGCTGTTGAGTTGCTTCTCCAGGTTGAGGTGATAGAAGGGCTCCGTAAAATGAGCCCAGTAGAGGTGGGCGTAGACGCGGAACATCTGGCGGAAGATCATCTGGCACATCTCGATAAACTTCTCCGGGAATCCGGACCGCTTCCCAATCCACTCCGGGTCACCGGGGTTGGACAGTTGCGAGAGAGGAGTAGTGGTTATGGCCGGGTTGTGGGCGTAAGACACCCCGGAAGGATCGGTAGGGAACATGTTGGTGTCGTCGATCTTGCCCGAGATCCATCGCTGCATCAACGACATGTACTCGAAGGCAGGCAGCTCGACAGGTTCTCGCCGGCTGTTGAGCCAAGTGAAGGAGTGGTTACTAGCACGTTTATGAGTGAGCGCGGGCGACGCGTCGAGTTGGGCTCTACTCACGCTCCAGCAGACATGCGCGGGCAGCTTGTGGAATTGCAGAGCGTCGATCCATCCTCCTCCTTTTCGTGCACAACGCGAACAAAGTTCCACAGGTTGCGATAGTGTTCGACAACTATATTCGTCTGTCAGAAACAGCGAACAGGGCTAACGCGGGAACAAAGGGCATACTCTGGTGAGCGATCCACTCGCCCTGCTCCACCGTCTTTGGTCGCGCGCTCAGAGTCATGAAGTTTCCTCTGACGATGTGTTTGGTGTACTGGCCATTGACCCAGAGGGGAAGGGGCCGAGGCAAGTGGTAGGAGTTGATCATGTCGTCGCCGCTCGATATGACGCCGCTGGATTCGTCCATGCCGATGGTCTGGGCGAGGGACGGCGAGTTTGGCAGGGGTGGGACTTTAGGAGCCAGGTCTGTGGACGACTGGCTTGTTTGAGAGAGGTTGTCCGGGGAGGGTGCCGCCGGTTGGCCTGCAGTCGAGGGAGAAGGGCTCTTTGGCTGGCCAGGCGGTTTGTTTGACCCGCCGCCTCGGAAACGGGCGTTGCTGGGAGTTGACGGTCAGTGAGCGGTGCTGAACTGAAACCTTGAATCCAAGGATAATGTTTGGTAGCACCGTGTGGCAGGTGTCAGAAGCTTGTGGCGGCGCAACTATGCAGGAAGTGGCTCGTGGTAGTGTTGGTTGGGGGACCGTCGACACGACTCCAAGCTGTAGGCCAACGACAGCTTTGTCATATATGGCCATGTGTGGAAACAATGGCTTCTTCTAGGAAACCCCGAACCTTAGGAGCCCGAACCGAGTCGAATGCAGAGGCAACTCGTCGCACGGGGGCGCCTTCTAGCTCTAGTTTGGATGTGGTGACTGGTGTAGCGGACGGGTCTCAAGCAAATCCCGACGCCTCCGTTTGTGCTTTGATCGCTCCGGCAGATGAAGAAGCGCCTCGACCGGGCGGGCCATGAACCACACAGACTGCAGCTCCTGTACCTCTGGTCCGAGACCGGGTCGGCGGCTCTGCAATTGGGCTCTTCGTTGGCTGGAGCAAGAGTTGGTTGAGCAGCGAGGTCCAGAAGCGGAAGCGAGGTCACTTGCCCCTCACTCGATCAATCCAATTGCCCCTCACGTGTGGTCTGGCCGCGGCACGATGAAGCGGAAAATGAGCGCGGAAGAGGAAGAGCAAAGACAGATACGAGACAGGAGGAGAGGGTGACGGCGACTTACATTCCGGAGAAGAGATTGGACATGGTGGATGGATGGGGCCCGGGAGTGCCGACAGCGACGCAAAAAGAGAGGCCGAACAAGCTCCGTCACGGGATCTAATGCGAGGCACGAGGCTTGTTGCAGTAAACAGGCTCGGCTTTGGCTGGGTCGACGGGGTGTCTGCCGGAAGACTAGAAGCGAACGGCTGGGCTCGGTTGCAAGAAGAGGGTCGCGTTCAGGTCGTTCGCCGTGTCGTTCTGGATGAAAGGGGGCGCGGCGCTGGGTGGCAAGAGCAGCAGGCGTCTGCCAGAGCGTCTAACTGAACCTCGTGGGCTTATCTTCGGCCGTCTGTTCAGGGATGATCGGGGATCAGGGGGCGGCGACAGGAGACGGACACCTGAAGTGACGCCTGAGGCATGCCACCTGCTTCGGGGTGCCTACCTAAGCGAGATCCAACGCCTTGGGCTGACTGCGCCACACCCGTGCTGTGTCCGCCCGGTCCAAACCACGGATCAATGCAGCTCAATAGCTTGTTTAGCGATTGTAGGAAGGGAAGAGCCCTATTTTCTGCAATCGCGAAATTGCTCAACTGTTCATGACTGCCCATTTCTACTACATCATTTGCGATACTGCCACAGCCAACTGGTTGCCTGCGCCCCGGATTCAAGACTACTCGACAAGAGCTGGTGTGGCTGGTGCGCACCTGCTTGCTTTTCGGCCACACACCTCTCGACCTTCGGCAACCACTCCAGGCACATCACCACGTCTCCGCCCAGTTCAACTGCGCCAGAGCCTGCAGACGAATCACCATGTCCGACTCTGAGGATCCGCTCGATGTCGTCGACGAGGGTGGCGAGGATCTCTTCGGAGACGAGGGCGAAGACGAGGGCGAAGACGAGGCTGCCTCCCCCCTGGAGCGCGTTTTGGACGATGACGAACTCGCCTCGGATCCTGACGAGGACGCCGACGCGCGGAATCGCGATTATGACGACGACATGCCACAAGCGGACAAGCTCGTCGCCGAACTGACCACGTATCGGCATCGGATCCCGAAGCCCAGGGATGGCATGGTAAGTACTGGTCCGTCGTCGCTCAACTACGTCTGGTGCTGATTAAGCCAAGCTGCGAATAATGCGAGTACCCAATTTCATCAAATTCATGCCTGAAGTGTACGCGCCGGATACTTTCGAGCCCACCGAGTTCGACATTGCCAATGCGAAAGCCGAGCAGCCTAGACACGTCGCGCGGGTTCGTCGAGACTCGAGCACCGGCGAGCTCAAGAGCAACACGAACATTTACCGGTGGAGCGACGGATCAGTAACCATCTCCGTCGGCGGGGAGCACTACGAGATACAGAAGAAGCTGCTCGCGACCGGACCGAACCAGCCGTACAACGAGCTTCTCGACGGGCATTACTACGCGGCAGCAGCGGAGCTGGGGTGTAACATGCTCATGACCGTCGGCCATTTGAAAGAGCAATACAACGTCAGGCCAAACAAGGCTGTTGGAGACGATGCCCTGTCTCTCTTCGCGGAGCGCATGGCCCAGGCCAGCAAAGCGTACAAGGGAGAAGAGATGATTGTTCGAACGACGAGAGACCCCGAGCTGCAGAAGAAGCAGGCCGAAATGGCGGAAAAGGAAAGAATGAAGGCCCAGAGGCGGCGCGAGAATGCTGCACTGAAGATGGACGGTGGCTTGGGACGCTCCGGTCGTGGTGGATTGTCCATCGGGGATCTCGAGGGGCGCGCCCTCGGCTCTGGACGGAAGAGGGTAGCGCCGGGCTCCACGAAACCCAAGCGGCGGCGACCCGAGTACGACTCGGATGATGACCTGCCGCAGGGCGTCGGCCGACACGAGGACTACGATATGGACGATGGTTTCCTCGTAGGATCTGACGAGGAAGTGGAGAGTGGCGAAGACGACGACGACGAGCTGCTGGATGACGAGGACGGAGGCCGCCGTCGGTCCAAGAAGCAGAGAGCTGCGGAGTCTGAAGAAGACGAAGACGCATCGGGAGACGATGTCGACGCGGAGCCGTCGAGCCGTGCCAGGAGACGAAATGTCGTTGACGACGACGACGAGTAGCTGGAGGCGCGAGATTGATATGCGAGACCGGGTGGACGTTGGAAGAGCGTACGTCTCGTTAATCTTTTGCCACGCTGTATCATATCTTATATCTGTACACGCGACGAGGCACGGACGGTAGCCAGAAGGAGCAAAACGACTTTGGAAGCCGTTCTGACACGGCATGTGGGGAGCGGGCTCCTTTGCTGGTGGGGTTGCGTCATCGGAAGCGGTCCTTAACCATTGATCCCATCGCCACCATCACATGCCTGACTCAGCGCCCCCGGATAACGGCGGGCTGTCCAGCGACGACCCGTAGCCGGAACTCCCAACACTCGACGGCAGCAACCTCATCATTGAACGGCATGCAGACAAGCCTTCCCACGAGCCGCGCGAAGGTCTGCAGCCCCAGAAAATGTCCCGGGCTGCGCACCCATCACAAGGCACAGCAAGCAAGGTCGAAGCGGGTGCCCGTCATTGTTCCTCGGCACAATCATGGGTGCAGCCCTCGCTGTCTGGAGGGTCTTTGTGGACGTCGTCTCGTTCTGGCGCAAGGCAAGCAAACGTCCCTCTTCCTCGTACGCGTCCCTGACCCCATTGCAGAAGCTCGTCAGTTGGTACACCCGCAAGAACCCCGTTGAGCTATGGCTCGATCTGCTGCGCAACGCCGAGGCGTTCGAGGACTGGGAGGAGGCGGCGCTGCACCTGGATAGCCTCCTGGGCCTGGATCTATGGTAATTTGGGAACCCCTGTTTACCGCGAGCCGTCGAGGGATGAATGCGTGCTGACGGCCGCGGCGCAGGAGAAACAACCCGACGTCCAAGTACTACGACTGGCGGCTCATCACGGACAGGCTCAACTCCCTGGTCATAGCCCGGGACGAGAACAACTTCCAGCTGCTGGTCAACCTCCTACGGTCCGGTCTCGTGCGAAACCTCGGCAACATCACCGTGCCGAAGCTCTACAACCGCTCGTTCTCGGGCACCAAGTATCTCATCGACGAGTACATCTCGCAGGTGGCCGAGTCGGTCGAGGACCTCAGCACGCTGCCGACGACGTTTAACGCGGGACTGCACGGCAGCGGCGCCAGCGCGCTGACGAACCAGATGAAGCTCGACTTCATTCACGACACGAGGCAGGCGTTTGGGCGGAGCACGCTGGTCCTCCAGGGCGGCGCCATCTTCGGCCTGTGCCACCTCGGCGTCGTCAAGGCGCTGTTCCTGCGTGGCCTACTCCCGCGCATCATCACCGGTACGGCGACGGGGGCCCTGATAGCGGCGCTGGTGGCGATACACACCGAGGAGGAGCTGCCCGACATCCTCAAGGCGGATGGCATCGACCTGACGGCGTTTACCAGCAAGGCCGGGGGAGAAGGAGGGAACCCGCCGCGCGAGCAGACATTCCTGTCGGGGTGGGATACGCTGATGCGTAGGATCCGTCGCTTCTCCCGCGAGGGATACTTCCTGGATGTGACGGTGCTGGAGGATTGCGTGCGGGCCAACGTGGGCGACTTGACGTTCGAAGAGGCGTACAATCGCAGCAAGCGGATCCTGAACATAACAGTTGCGACGGAAGGCCAGGGCGGCGTCCCGACGCTGCTCAACTACATAACCGCGCCGAACGTGGTACGTGTTGATGCAGTGCTTGCTTTCTCGAGCAGATTGAACTAACAAGCCTGTACGCTAGTTGATATGGACTGCCGCAGTCGCGTCCAATGCATCCTCGCCGTCGCTCTATGGTCGGCGACAGGTGACGATTCTTTGCAAGGATGCCAACGGCAACATCGTACCGTGGGCCCCAGCGAACACGACCGACTTTCGCCACTGGACACACGCCTCTTACTCGGATCGGGACTCTCCTCTGCAGCGGATATCAGAGCTCTTCAACGTCAACCACTTCATCGTCAGCCAGGCGCGGCCATATCTCATCCCCTTCCTGCAGTCCGACATGCACGGCCCGTCGTTGGTCGAGGCCCGGAGCAGAACGACGCAGCTGTCAGCCTTTTTCGTCCGCATGATTGGCGTGGAAGTCAGGCACCGCCTGCGTCAACTAGATACCCTGCGCCTCCTGCCGTCCGGCATACGCCGCTTCCTGGTCGACGAGCAAGTCCCGGCGGCCTCCATGACCTTGGTGCCGGAGGTGACGGCGGGGGATTTCGTGCGGCTGCTCGAGACGCCGACGCGGGAGACGCTCAACTACTGGATACTCAGAGGGGAGAGGAGCGTGTGGCCGGCCGTCGCGGCGCTGCGCATCAGGTGCGCCGTGGAAAACGAGCTGGACAGATCGTATCAGGTCGTGAGGAAGCTCAAGGCCGGGGATCTGAGGAGGAAGGGGAGTATGGCGGCGACCGTGGACCACGAGCGCAAGGTTGCGTGATGGCTCGTCGGGGCATGATCAAGGTGCGTCACACAGAAGACGTCGCCGTACATTTGGAAGACAGGCGTAAGAGAAGGCCGGCATCTTGCCGGCATCTGGTGCGAGAGAAGTCCGTGTAGGGAGTAGCCCGGGCCAGTTGGACCGGGCTGGCGATGACCGCGGTGGTAGGCGGTACGGCAGCAACAAGGCGCACAGCCGTCACAGCAGGGCGGGCTCACGACAGAAGGCACAAGGGCATCAGATGCGAAGCGCTTTAACGATGCTTCTTTTAACTACGAGCAGAGCAATTGTGATAAAAGTACTAACAAACGTTCTTGGTACAAGCTGCTACACTAGATTTATCGCCACAAACAAAGTACTACGCTAGTTGTGGGCCGAGACGGGACCCGCAAGCTTACCGCTGCTCAAGGGATCTTCAAGCCATCCAGGCTGAGAAACAAGGAAGACGCCGCCGGGTACGCAGCCGGCACTTCGGGCTCCAGGTGAGGGGCTCGAGAGCACTGGCTCCCGCCAAAGTGGGCGGATCGTGCACGCCTCCACGCCGTGATTGGGCGACTAGGCGCCACGGGCTCGATTTGGTTGCTGCAGGGCGCCTGCTGGTGCGGATTTCTCCATGCCTGGGCCTTGGGGGCCGTGGCGGCGTGCATGTACTCTTACTTCATATCCATGGTGGCCAACGAGGCTGCAAGCAAGTTGCAAGCAAGCGGCAACAAGTCGCTGCTACTGCTGCGCCAGATTGGTACGAGGACGGGGAGGTGCGACTTGCGCGTCGTCGTTTCCCGCCCGGCCAACAAACTTGGCTGGCACCTTCCCAGGTCGACGATTGTCGACGTCCCTTCCCCGCTGTCCAT